>CM038622.1:12179567-12277067 GCA_021554675.1 Leuciscus idus
TGCATGGACACTAAAGCACTGACTGCTTTCCATAACTCTGCGTGTGGCTTTTCATGTGTGTGACAAAATCTCCCTGTGTGTCGATCTCTGTTCCCCAGGCGACCTGGAAGAGGGCGTGGCTGTGAGTTTAGCCGTCCCGTCCACGTCTCCGCCCTCTCACGGGTCACCCGCCAGTCTGAAAGAGATCGCCACGCCCCCCTCCTCCCCCTCCATGGGCGGCGGATTGGCTGTGCAAGGGTGAGCGTCACATGACTTTAGCATTGGGTTTGGTTCAGGAACACTTCCGGATTGTTGAGGGAATTTGTACCGTCACAAGGTTTCAGGAATGACTGGGTAATAATCCCTGCTGGAGAAACCAGGTCATGCAGGATAAAGGTGGTCAAGCTGAGGTTTGTTCTGCTGATCAGAGGTGGTCTATGAACCCGCCACCTGGAAGTCCAGCGAATCCAGCTTTAAAACCAGCTCAGACCAGTAAAGCCACCATTTCATGGTGTTATAATATTGCAACAAATATATTGCTAATGTTAGTTGCCTTGTTGTAAAGTGTTACCTAGAAATGTAATAGACAATCTAACAATCAGGGGTGTGTTTCCCGAAAGCATCGTTAGCCAACTATTTCATTTTTTATTTTATTTACCTTTATTTTACCAGGAAATAATCCCATTAAGATTCAAAATCTCGTTTTCAAGGGAGTCCTGGCCCCTTGGAGGAAGAGTTGTTGTAGTCGAGCACATTTGGGAGTCTTCTCAAGTCTCTCCATCATTGTCCGACTCCGGTTTGAACATAAAAGGCAGAACAGTTTCTGACATTTTAGTGCGTGTGTGTGTGAGGTAATCAAAGAAACACACAAGCTCTTGAAGCTCCGCCCTCTGTGCCGGGAGCAGCAGCTCATTTGCATTTAAAGGGAAACACACAAAACAACGAGTTTTTGCTCACCATCAAAAAGGGCCAATTTTAACATGCTATAAAAAATTATCTGTTGGGTATTTTGAGCTAAACCTTCACATACACACTCTGGGTACATCAAATACTTATTTTACATCTTATATTATACCACTCCTTTAATAATTGTGCTCTGTGTGTGTGTGTGTCAGGAGTCCCAGCATGTCTCACGGGGTGGACGCCATCGGCCTGCAGGTGGACTACTGGCTGGCGTCTCTGACGGAGAAGCGGCGCGAGGGCGAGAGGAGGGACACCGGCTGTAAGAACACACTGAAAAGTGCCTTCTGGTCGCTGCAGGTCAGCCGGTTGCCAGGAGGGGGAGCCAGCGAGCCTCAGGCGCCCGTCAACACTATGGCCATGACCGTGGTCACCAAAGAGAAGAACAAGAAAGGTAAACTGAAGCCGGTGACCACTCGTAGCATCCAGAAGATCATGTTTGCTCAGTACCGAGAGTGTTTGACAAACTATTATTCGGTTTATAGAGGGTTTGCACTTTCCCGCGGGAACACACTTCAGAAATCATTCTAATATGATGATTTGATGCTCAAGAAGCATTTATGATTATTATCAATGTTGAAAACAGTTGTGCTGTATAATATTCCTATGAAAACTGTTCAAAAGATCAGCGTTTATTTGAAATTGAAATCTTTTGTAATATTATAAATGTCTTTACTGTCATTTTTGATGAATTTATAACATACTGGGCTGAATAAAAAAATGTATTCCCATTGGGGGAAAAAAAATATCGTACTGACCCCAAACTTTTGAACATTTGTGTAAGTTAAATAATATATATATACATATATATATATATATATATATAAAAATGTCACTCCCTATACTCCCTATAATGTCTTACTCTGACTTTGTCCTTCAGTTCCCACTATTTTCCTGGGGAAGAAACCTAAAGAGAAGGAGATGGACTCTAAGAGTCAGGTGATCGAGGGCATCAGCCGGCTCATCTGCTCCGCCAAACAGCAGCAGACCATCCTGAAAGGTACCGGACCTTCATTACTCACAAAACACTGACACCGTGTCCTAACCAGACGCGATGCGATCAGATTCCAGCGACAAATCATTTGTCTGTCCACACTAGACACGACGCGACTGCGAGATGCGTAAAAATCAATCAAAACCTACAGCCAATCAGAACAGCGTTTGGGCGGAGTCTCGCGGCACCAGAGAGTAATCTCGACGGCACTCGCAAGAAAATGGACAAGTAGCTACATAATCAAATTCACAAATATTACACCATTTAAACATTATTAGAAATACATAGGCTACTGAGTTACTAAAACAATCTTTGACAAAGAATACACTTGTTTGTTCACAGTTTGAACATCTTGTTTCAATTTGTTTAATTTCAAGATCTGAGGTGAATTATCCATTGTTGCTTTTACAGCTACAAAGCTGGAGCGCTAAATGATATTCAAAGTCACATTACACGCTTTTAACATTAAATAAAGCGCATAAACAGTACCTGAGATTATCATTGCCACACTTTGGGGCCCTATCATACACCCGGCGCAATACAGCGCCAAGCGCAACGCAAGTGTTTTTTGCTAGTTTCAGTCTGACGCAATTATCATTTTCACATCCTGCGCCACTTTGTTTAAATATCAAATGCATTTACCTCGCGCACAAGCAGATCCGTTTCCTCTCTGGAGACGCGTTCGGTCTTTCCACTATCAAATTCCGTCATGTAAATAGCAAATCTGCCATGGCGCGAGCGCAACTGGCATTTAGAGGGAATGGGAGATGAGACTCTGATTGGTTTAACACACATAAATCCCTAAATAAATCCATTACTCATTATGAGAATAGGGATAACCCTTTTAGACCATGCGCCGGGAGCACCGACCATTTTTCCCATCGTTAAACTAGGAAAAGTGGATTCGGACTCGCCCCAAGGGAACTTGCGCCTTGCGCTTGGATCGTTAAAATAAGGCCCTTTGTGTTTGTTGTTCCAGCGTGACGTCGCAGAAACCGTTTCTAAAATAGAATCGTCACGTGTCGCCGCCGCGGCTGGTTAGGACAGACACTCTGATTAACATGGAAAAGAGGCATTTTATCGCGCGTCGCGTGTAGTTAGGACACGTGTAATGCAGAAACCGAAATCTTCAGCTGTGTTCCTCTTTTCTCAGTCACCATTGATGGAGGAGAGTGGAACGACGTGAAGTTCTTCCAGTTAGCCGCTCAGTGGCCGACTCACGTCAAGTATCTCCCGGTGGGATTGTTCGGATACAGCAAACCAGCTTCCTAGGACCGACCACTCACTGAACCCGCCTCTTCAACCTGCGACCCACATCCCATCACACCCACCACCACCCCACCGCTCCCGGGAAGCTGGCCAATCGTAGTCGAGACTCGAGACAGGACTCTCATGTGACAGTCTCCGGTGGGTGGGTTGGTGGAGTTGAAGACGGGTACGATAGACTTCTATCAGCGCTAGTCACTTTTATTTATCAAAGGTCCCAGTGCCACATATGGGGGCCAAGCACAAAATCTGAATACAACTCCTGTTGACTATTTAACCGCTTCAATCACATCCAACAACCCTTGACATCACTGATCTCTTTATCAATGGCTTCCCTCAACCACCAATCAATGCAGTTTAACCCGCGCTAAACTCCACCATGGTAACTGTAGTCACCGATAAAGTTACAGTTAGTGTTACACAAGTAAAATTAGAATAAATTAATATGAGAGCAGCTTTAGCAACGAGGGAATTTTGGTTGAAACTAACGTTACCATGGTCGATTTTTGTAAACAAAGATTATTGAACATGTTTTTGTCTCACTTCTTGTGGAAAAAAGCACCAATGAATATTACGAAGTGCGCAAAACTCTTAACGTTATTAAGTGGGCGGAGTTTAACGCCTATTCCACACCCAGTTATTGAAGGCGGAGCTACAAGGTGCCCATCAGCCAACTGATGAGTTTTACAGATTTCTTAAAAATCAACTTTTGCGTAATTCGTTTTTTTTCCTACCAGTCGAGAATATCTGGAACTGCATTAATGACCTTTAACCTGCATGTCTTATACTACATCACCCATAATGCACTGGCAAAGTTAACGAACGTTATTTTAATGTAAGTTCAATAGTGCACTATGTACTCGTGCACATGTTGCTAACTGCTAGCGCTAATGCGGCGGCTCTTTATGTTCCCTTTGGTGTACAGAAGGTTGACATCAGATCTTAGTTCACATTGATTAATCTCTATTACCTAGAATAAACTATTTCCATTCAGTTTTATATTGGTTTTTACACACATTATGCTTTTATGTGTCAGAAAGTGACCTTTTTAGCTTAAATATGTAGCTCATCTTAAGGGTTTATTTCTTTTTCATAAACCATCTCCAAAGATCTCTGGCCAATCAGAATGTAAACATTATGGAAGAGATAAAGATAAAGATTTCATGACGTGCGTTTACCGGGAAATCGTTCTGTAGGAGAACGCGGTCATATCGAAACGTTAATATTGGACATGGTTAGAGGTGAAAAAGCCACAGGTTATGATGTTAAAAAGTTGGTGTATTTGGCAGAATTGGGGAGGATGTAGTTTTATTGCTTTTGTACAGTTGTAAACTGGTTTGGGGAGAACTTGGGGTTTTATCTTCATCAGTTGTCAAACGCTATGCACTTACACTCGCCTTCGTTTCTTCATATCTACATCCAAAGCACAAGAAGTAATCCGCTTCTTTTATGAAACACACACTTAAAACAAGATTCATGAATACTACCTTTACACGCTGCAAAAATTATTTTGTAACTAGTATTTTGGTTTTCATTTGTATTTTAGTTTTTTTGTTTGTTTGTTTTTTCAGTACAAAATTCTAAACATTAAATCAAGATACATTTATTTGCAAAGCAAAAGGATTTAAGATATTAAGTCTCGTTTTCCGATAAAAATTAATGCTTAAACAAGAAAAAATATCGGACCATATCTGTAAAACTGTTTAATTCCAATCGATTTTTCAGGAAAATATAGATATTAAGTCTTGTTTTCCTGATGAAAATTATCAAAATTAAATGAGTTTATGCTTAAAACAAGATAAAATATCTGTCCATACCTGTAAACTCAGTTCATTTTGATAAATTTTCTTCTCAAGTAAATGTATATTGATTTATGAGTGTTTTAGCTATTTGTCGTGTAAAAGACACAAATACAAAGAATTTTCTTTATTGTTTTTCTTTTTTCTTTTTTGCTGTGCAGTCTTGAGCTAAACAGCAGATCTGATCTCAGATCAGTAAATTTTAAGCTTCAATATCCCTTTATTTTCTAGCTGGAGCTTTTCCAAAAGTCATGTGCTTTTATTTTGTCTAGAAGATTTGTGAGATATTCTTGTGAGTTGTAGGTAATGCAACTAGCAAAACGTCACTGAAATGTGGTTTTAAAATAATAACAAACTAAACAAACTATCTATCTACTAAATCTATGAAATGATGTTGTGCCACAGTTGGAGTGAAACCAGTGTGTGTGTGTGTGTTTGTGGACAGTAGTGGTCACTGGTTTGATTAGTCTGTGGTGTGAACTATACGTCCTTCAGTCACGGCGACTTCTAAACATTGCAGATTATCAATATGTACAATGATTGTTACATAATCTCCTAATATTATTATTAATTCACTTTCAAACTGCATGATCTGTCAAGAACGTGTCTGAGTCGTATTTCACCACAAAATCAGAAGAAAGAAATTTAGGATTTTGCTTTGAGACACGATTGGTCTAGTTTTCACGGCAGTAATGTGGGAATTATTTAAGTTTAATTTGCATACATCATTTGTTATGATGTGATTTTTAATTCAAATATTTGCATTGCAGTCAATTGTACTCGATATAATTTAGAATTTTGAGGTGATATATGACCTGGATCTTTCTTGTCATCTGGGATGAAAGTGTCAGTTTTTCTGTGGTTAAAGGTATTAAGAACAACAAAAGTATTAAAGTCAAGATGGGTCAGTTAGATATGTATTTGTTCCTGCTTGTTTTAGCAGTCGGTTTGAAGTGTGAGTGATTTTATTGTGTCTACATGAAATGCATCTCTAATGTTTCTGCCCTAGAAGGTTGAAGAAACCTTAAACTTTTTTAAAGAAACTTTTTTTTTCCGTTAATGTTGGTTATAAATACTCCTCTATTGAACAAATATCCACATTTTAAGAATGGCAAATAGCAGATCAATTCTTAATGTTTTACCAGTTTTTATATATTTGTTTAATTTGCATTTTATTCATATCTTTATGACCTAAATTCTAGTTCTTAAGGCTTGTAGCGATAATGTCTAGGGTTTATTTTATTTTTAATTTTTTTGCACAATCCTGTCAAGTCTTTGATCATTCCTTATTGGATCTGAAAAGTTCTTAAATTATTAATTTAGAGGGTCAGCATTTCCACCAAAGCTTAGAAACTTATTGATGTTGAGTATATAAAGAGGAAAAACTCTCGCTGAATTTTACTTCAAACTAATCAAATTTGTCTGTGATGTTGTTCCACTTGCTGTCTGTGTTTCACGCTTGCATGATGAGCAAATGCACAAAAAACTTGCAGCAAACTTCACACAAGCTTTGTGAGAGAGAGAGGAAAAAAAACTATTTTGGAGTCCAAGTTCAAATTTTATATGGATACGTGTTTCTTGAAGGGGCAAAACAAGTGTCACTGCCGAAGTGTGTCAGCTGTTACATTATGTTTGTGATTTTGTATGTATGGAAAATGATTTTCAGTATTTATAGAGAACCGGGATGGTCAAGTACTGAATTTCTGATTAAACGAAAGCGTTTTCAACAGCTACTAGTTTTGGTCAGTGGAACATGGTTTATCCGTGTGTGTGTGTGTCGCGTGGAGTCCGATCTTTGCCTGTCCTCGTACCTGTGTGTGTGTGTGTGTGTGTACCCGTGTTGATTTGTCACGTGAAATTTCTACAGAACACATGAAGTGAATTCCAGCATTCTGATTGGTCGACTAATGATCCCAACAGCCAGTCAGAATGTAATTCGTCCACTTCATCAAGTACTTGTTGTCAGTGTAATGTAATCTCGCGATAATATGCCTGAATTACACAAGCTCTGGATTCAAACTGCAGATTCGGCCTTCAGTGTAAAGCAAAAATAAACAAAAATGTCTGTGATATTTCGACGTGGAAGATGACGAAGCCGAGCTTGTGGAAGATGACGAAGCCGAGCTTGTGGATGAGATGAGTATTTTTGCACATACGTTATTCTCTTTTAGCAGTCTTCAGCTCTTTGCCTTTTTGCCTTTAGACAAAAATGCTTGTACATATCCAAAGTGCTTGTAATATGAACTCATGTTCCTTTATTGTGTTATTTTTTTATTTGACATGTTTTGTAGTACTGCTTTTTCATAATTGAGTTTGTCAATCAATAGATGTGGTATGGACAGTGAAAGTGTTACTTGTATTCTTTTTTTTTTTATTTAATAAACACACCTGATTTGTATATTCCCTTGTGTAGATTGTGGATTTTTTGGGGGTATACGACAAAATAAGTGCATATTAATGCCGTGTAAATTTTTTTTTTTTTTTTGTCACTTGCATTGCTTATGATGGATTAAAAACTTGGTAAATTCAACATAGAGTAAAACTAGATGAAAAAGTTTGTAGACAAACTTTAAGTTGGCATGAAAAAGCCTTGCCAGAAAGTTTGAAGAGTTTTTAAAAGCTTGAAGTTTGAAGGTTTTTAGTTTTAATTAGTTTAAGTTTAGTAGTTTTAAACGTTTGAATGTTTTCAGTTTTAATTAGGTTGTTTTAGTTTAGTAGTTTTAAAAGTTTGTAGAAGTTTGAAGGTTTTCAGTTTAGAAATATTAGATAGAAAGAAAGCTTAAATGAGTCTTTAAGTATTAGAAAGAGTACATAGAATGGCAGCTGATGGAGTCTAATGAGCCTCTCCAACTGTCAGTTTGAATTTAGTTTGAAGTTAGAATGAAAGAAAGAAATATAGTTTGTACCAAAGTTTGAAGAAGTTTTAAAAGCTGAAGAAGTTTAAAGTAGTAGATGGATAGATAGATAAAGATAGATAGATAGATAGATAGATAGATAGATAGATAGATAGATAGATAGAAAGCTTAAATGAGTCTCGATGGATTAGAAATAGTACATAGAGCGGCAGCTGATGGAGTCTGATGATCCTCTCCAACTGTCAACATTTGAATTTATACAGTTGAAGTTTAAATAGTCTTGGCTCAATTTGAACATTATGCAATGAAAGTCTATGGGATTTTTCCAAGTTTTGATCAGCAATTTTAGGAAAACCGTTAGTCTGATCAGTCTAAATAGATAAAGCAACTCGAGTCAGAACAGTTTGAAGGTCTAGTCTGAGTTTAGTGGTTGTAGCTTGAACAGTTTAGGAGGAGTAGCGTGGAGAAATTTTGGCTAAGAAGAAGAAGAATCTTAAGTACAATATCAGTAAGTTGGCTTTTCTAATTCACAAAGAGATATCACCAGTTGATTAATAAGCAACAGTACAACAGTTTGAATATATTGACAATATTGTCATTAAGAAAACAAGTTTGGATAAAGCCAAGTTCACAGTTCTTGTTTCATTTTGTTGACATATTACAATCAAAGGTTTTTACAGAGAGAATTTTTTTTTTGTCACTCCATAAATCAGAAAATACACCATATTTTTAGGAATAACATAAATCAGTCGAATGATATATGAACAGACCCCTCAGGAAAAACCTTCAGAATATAGATAGGAATAAAACTCTAAAATTTGGTGTATGTAGATGATACCGAAGTGTAGGAAAAACTCATTTTTAAAGGCTGTTTTCTCAAAATATGTTGTATTTGTATAGACACAAATAGCTAAGATAAAATAAACACTTAAAAGTGTACTTTCCATAGTCTAATTGACCTGAAAAACAATGGTTTTGCCTGTAGTGTTTTGCTACAGATATGTATTACTAATGCACAATATAGATCAACCTCTTACAAACATTAACACATGTTTCTGTGTGTAAATCTGTATAGGATCATTTTAGAAACAAATCCCTCTGTAAAATCCTTCAGAATAGGAATAAATATGTAAAATGTGGTAGGCTATATGTAAGTGGGACTGAAGTGGAGGTACAGACTCATTTTTAAGGGCCTATTGTACTTGAAATCTGTATGAATATGATAATTTTGGATATTTGTTTTAAAAATGCTATATATTTTAGACGCATAATTTAGAAGAAAAACGGTACCTTAGTTAACATGAACAATACTTCTTCAGCATTTATTAATGTTAGTTAATATTAATTTCAACATTTACTAATGCACTATTAAAATCAAAGGTTGTATTGTTAACATTAGTTAATGTGAACAGCAGCTGTTTTCTAATAACATGAACAAAGATTAATAAATACAGTAACAAATGTATTGCTCAGTGTTAGTTCATGTTAGTTAATACATAAACTAATGAACCTTTTTGTAAAGTGTCACCGGAAAAGCATTACTTGGCCTATTTATGAATATTGATATTCCTCCACCGGGCCCTCGCACACGTGCGCGCGCACTGCGCGTCCACGCCCGGTTCAGGGAGGGCGGGTGTGATGATGTCAGCGCGCATCGGGGCTTTGGATTCTGGGAGCACAAACACACACATCAGCCATTTTCAGTTTGCTGTGGTCATCCTCTCTCAGTCCAACACAAAGATCCCGCAACTGTCGAGCTGAAACACACAGAAGGATGGACGAAGAGAAAGCGGGTCATCGCGCGCACGAGCGTGTGTTTTGCTGAGCGCGTCACAGACAAAAGCGCATCTTCATCTTAATTCATCTCGTTCATCTCGTTCATCTGATCCAAGGCTCAAATCATTTATTATTGGAGCGAGTCTGGAGATTTGGACGCCTCTGAATCCATAACTTCTCATTAAGAGTCACGCCCGAATTCTGCTTGATTCATAAACAACCCTAAAAAAGCGTGTTTTAAAAGGTAGGTTTCTTCATAAACAAATGATCTGTGCTTGAGTTATTGATGGGATATTATTGCACTGATCATACAATAGGATGCTAAACTGCTTTCAGTTTTGAATGGGGGAAAGTTTAGCCTGATCTGCTAAAAACAATAGCTAAAATGAGAATGGTGCAAAAGCTGTTTATGTCTATAAATAAATATTACATAATAATTTGTTTAGACAATGCCCTAGCTGAGGATTCATGATGCATTTGGTGACTTTGTCCTCATCTTCCAGACAGTGATGATGCAATGAATATTTCTGGGGTTATGAATCTAAATATGCATTATTCATTCTCAAACATTTGTATGTGAGAGTACAAGATGGAGGATGTGAGGCAGTTTGCATGATGAAAGTAAGTGTGTGTGTGTATAGCATGTTTGGATGATTGATTCGCATTGACATGCTTTGAGAGCAGGGCCTGTGTGTGCTCTTCGTGCAGAATGAGATCTGATCTGAAGATGTTGTAATCCTCTGGAAGAGGGATCGCACATTGTGCACGCAGCCAGGGATGTGTTGTTGTCCTGCGGGTCACCTTGATGGATTTTTCCAGGTTTCTCCTGATTATTCCAGGCAGCTGTCAGTCATTATCGAAGCTCGTGGGGATGAGTGCGTGGTTTGTGATCTGATCAGATGTGTTTTTAAGCTTTACATCTCGAGGTTTGATGTGGGACTCTCCTCTGTGTTGCTGCATTGCAGTCTATAGGCGTGTTGGAGGCGAGGGGCGCCTCTGCCGGACGCAGGAGGAACTGCACATCAACACACGATGGGGTTTTGTTTGAAATGTCGTAATAAAAGACTTGAAGTCCTATTACTGCGATTCTTATTACTTGATGGGATATACATGTATAAAATTCGCATATATTTGTATATTATTCAAACTATTATATTTTAATAAAATATCATCATAAAATTAAAATATGACTTTTAATAGCATTAACATAACATTTTCTTAAAATTAATTCTTATAAAGGTGGATGGATACAAACTTTCTACTTGGAATACCAGGGCAACTTACGACTTACAGTGTATATAAATCGTAAGTTGCCCAGGTTGCCATAAATAATGGCATAAGTTGCCATAAATAATGGTATTTATGCATTATTATGTTAGTAATCTCTCTCTCTCATATACATACACACACACACACACACACACATATATATATATATATATATATATATATATATATATATATATATATATGTGTGTGTATATGAGAGAGAGTGTAACATAAAATTGCTAACATAATGCATAAATAGCATAATAAATAAATATCTTAAATTGCATTTGTAACATTTTTAATGTTGTATAATTTATTTCAATTTAAGTCTTAATTTATTACAAAAAAACTCATAATACATTAAATGAAAAAAAAAAACCCTCATAATACACATTAATTTGATTAGTTTCAAAATGTGAACCACTGAATGTAATGATTAGCAAGTCAGGTTCAGTAACTACCAAAAAGAGTCAATTCTTTGAGTTGTGAATCATCTCTAAAAGTTTGAATCATTTAAATGATATCTTCACACCTCTTCACCAAGTTCATTTCCAGATCTGTTTTGGTTGTATACTGATGATGAATGATTTCCTTCATTAGTAAACCCTGATTCCTGTGTGGATCTGATCTGAATCACTCTGATGACAGTATTTCCTGGCACTGCTGCTGTTATCGACGCGAGCGCAGATGTTTTTGGGGTGCGGGACTCTTTTGTCAGCACTTGTGTTGCCAGATTGGCAGTTTTTGGGTGTGATCTGCAGTAATGCAATGCTGTGATGATCCTGATCTTCAGGGTCTAATAGAGCTTGTGTTATGTTCGACTGTATGATTCTTATACCGTGTTGGGGGAACTCATTACAAGTAACTTGAGTTACGTAATCAGATTACTTTTTCAAGTAACTAGTAAAATAACGCATTACTATTTCAATTTACAACAAAATATCCAAGTTACTTTTTCAAATTCATTGACTGACAGCTAAGAAATAAAGTGAGGAGGTGTGTGTGTGTGTGTGTGTGTGTGTGTGTGAACATGATGGTTATTGTAGTTCTAGACTAAATGTGTACATGCATTTACTCATCTCACTTGCACGAAAACATTCAGTATTCCTCAAAATGAATAAAAATAGTAAAATGCGATCTCAGAATTTGACGCAAAACTTTAATAATTAACCATATTAAATTACAAATATACTTTTTATGTATTTAATCTCACTTTATTAACCAATGTATTTGCTGCTGACCTTCAATGATCTAATTCAACCATACTAATAATAAGCAAATGTTACTTTAGTTTAGATTTAGAAATAAGAGTGTTGATCAACTTCTCCTGTGTCCTATTGTTCTTTAATCCAGAATAACAGAAGCTGAAAGGTTTGTTTCTACTGTACACAGGTGTAAATATGTATTTCCATCAGCCTGAGGCTTATTCATTTCATTATTGGTGTGAAAGGGCCTTAACATACCAAACTATAACTTTTTTTGTTGTTATTAAACAAGCAAGCCCAGCCCAGGTGAGAAAAAGTAACGCAAATGTAATGTAACTTTTCATTAAAAAGAAAAAGTAAGTAACCCAACCTCACATTCCTCCATTCTGTGTGTTCTCGGGCTGCACAATATATAGAAATATCGCAAATGTATCGTGATATGCATATCGCAACGGCTTGCAATAACTGGAGTCATGAACAAAAGATGAAGAGAAAATCACTCGCTCCTCTTGGCTGAATAACGTTTGTAGCTTTAATCATAATCAGTATATATTCAATTCATACAGTGAAAACTAAGCAGTGTTTTATTTTTACATTTGCTTATTCAGTTTCTGTTGTTAAATAACCCTAATGTAGGATAACCTGAAACCCTGAACCCTGATGTTAAAATAACACTTCTTACGCTACAGTAAAACACTGATGTTCACTTTCAGAAACTGTAGGGATGTTTTCTCGTCACAAAAAGAATGTGAAACGTATAGATTATGTAATTTATAAATATATTTTAATAGTTTAAGTTTATTTTACATAATTTATCCCATTTTTCTTCAGTATCGTGCAGTGTGTTCCTCTGGTCCCGCGGGTGATGTCCACTATGGTGTACCCTCGAGAAGAGGCTCTGGAGCGGCTCACGCAGGATGAGATCGTGTTGAACACTAAAGCGGTGATGCAGGGTTTGGAGACGCTGCGCGGGGAACACGCTCAACTCCTCAACTCTATACTGGACTGTTCCCAGCCTCCCGGAGCTCAGGAGAAGTCCAGCCTGCTCCGCAAGAGCCTTCAGGACATCGAGCTGGGGCTGGGCGAGGCGCAGGTACCCCATCACACACGACACCGCAAGACACTAAACTGTGTGTGTGGGTCATTTGAACCCGCTTAGATATGCCATCAGTTTTATGAGTGGATGTAAAATTGGGATACTTCTAAAAAGGAATAGAAGAAAAAGGGTGGAAATTCATTACAGAAATCATTGCATTCAAGGCTCGACTGTAAAGATGAAGGACCGGTTTTTCTACTTGTGTTGCCATAATTGTCACTGGCCCACCACACAACAAACGTGTGTGTATATATCTAAATTTAAACTTAGAAATGTTTTTAGAAAAATTCATAAAGTTTTCATTTTATTTACAGTTGTAATGGTATTTTTGTTTGTTTTAAATGTGTACTTTTCATATGTATTTAAAGGTTTTTTTTAAACACCATGTATATAAATTATTATTATTTTTTCATATTTTAAGTTGTTTTTGTTTTGCATATATATATTATATATATATATATAATATGCAATTTTCAACTCATTCTTACGGACTTTTTCCCTTTTTTAAAAGAATTTACAAGAATAGTTATGAAGTTTGTTATATCTCCCAAAAACAAGTCAAGTCATCTTTATTTATACAGTGCTTTATACTATCCAGATTGTTTCAAAGCAGCTTTACAGAGAAAACAGGAAAACAATGCAACAAAGTTTGTGTCTGGAAGAAAATAAAGCTGTATAATCATGTCTGGTGTCAGGTGATCATCGCTCTGTCGGGTCACCTGAGCGCCGTGGAGTCGGAGAAGCAGAAGTTGCGCGCTCAGGTGCGCCGGCTCTGCCAGGAGAACCAGTGGCTCCGGGACGAGTTGGCCAGCACTCAGCACAAGCTGCAGAAGAGCGAGCAGAGCGTCGCACAGCTGGAGGAGGAGAAGAAACACCTGGAGTTCATGAACCAGATCCGCAAGCTGGACGAGGACACCTCGCCCTCGGAGGAGAAGCCCGGAGAGAAGGAGAAGGACAACCTGGACGATCTCTTTCCCAACGATGACGACCAGGGACCAGGTGAGAGAGAGCGATGATGTATGAAGTCAAGCTTTGTTTCCAAAATGCCCCAAGCTAAGATATCCTGTCAATTTTACCAACTTTTATAATCCCAGCCAGTATAATCACAACGAACACATCCAAAATGTAATATTTAACATATACTGTATATAACAACTGCAAATCGTCTAATTTGTAAACTAAATGATTTACACACTAAATCCAGCATAAATTTCGGCACAATTTGCATATGTTTAAACTCTCAAGACAGACGTCACATCCCGAACCTCACAGCGATTGGCTGCCGACCGCGTTTTTCACTTGATATTTGCATAAAGTCGAGAACTGCCCAACCTTTTGACGCTCTCAACGCTTTCTCCGGTCCGCTGTCAATCCCAAAATGCACTGCTTAAGTGTGAACCTCGACTTCCATAGGAATGAATTGAAAACGCTCGCTCCGTGCCAGTGGACACACACCGTTACTGTGCGTTCACACCGCCGCCGGGGAGAGTGTCAGAGTGACCAGAAGTCATTCATTTTCAATGTGATTTGTTGAAAAAAATGTGTGAGAAGTGGCACGTCTTGGACGGTGAGGGCGTCGAGGAAAGTTGAAGTCAGGACAACTTTATGGTAATGAGTTATGATGCGGTTCGGCGGCAACCAATCAGGATGTAGAACTCCTCCGGTTGAGAGGATTCCAGAGAACGCAGTCGTGTAAACTGTGGTTCCGAACACATTAGTTCCTGAGCAAAATAGAGGAGAGGTTGATCATGTGAATTCGATAAGAAGCGCAACACTATTTATAGGCAACATTTACGTAACAAAAACGCTTGTTTTTCAGCGGCAATGCAATTAATTTGCTCAAAACAACACAGATTTGACCAATTGCATTAAGGCTACACTTCAACCAGGACTGTTACTGTAATGTGGGCTGCACACAAATGAATGTTAATGTTAATTAAAGACCAAGGCTAGTAAACGTCTCCTATTAACTGCATGTTGAAATTAGACTATGAATCCAAAAGCCACACATAAATAGCTTTTAATTGGTTTATTTTGTTATCAAACATGTAACTATAAGTTCTTTCCATCGATTAATTTCTTACTTTCACATTTAAAAGATTTCCTGAGGTTAACTTATACCCTACTTGGGTCAGTCTGCACAAATACCGATCAACATGCTTGTTTGCTTTGCGGACCCTTTAAATAAAGTTTGCAAGACAAAGCTTTCGATCTACGTCAGAGCGGAATCTTTCTGTGGTGTTGTTGGCAGGGCGTGTGTGTGAACGCACAGTAACTCTCGACCTTAACCTCTCGCTGTTCCCCTGTCTCTCTCTCTCTCTCTCTCCAGCTCAGCCCAGTGGTGAAGCGGCGGCACAGCAGGGAGGCTACGAGATCCCGGCCCGCCTCCGAACCCTCCACAACCTGGTGATCCAGTACGCGTCTCAGGGCCGCTACGAGGTGGCCGTGCCGCTCTGCAAACAGGCCCTGGAGGACCTGGAGAAAACCTCGGGACACGACCACCCCGATGTGGCCACCATGCTCAACATCCTCGCCCTGGTGTACAGGTCAGAGATGATGCAGAATATGGGGCCAGTTGCACACACACAGACACCGTCTTAAAGGGATAGTTCACCCAAAAATTTTAATTCTGCAATTCATACTATGGAACTGTCTGGTTTCCCATATTCTTCAAAATATCCTCTTTTGTGTTCAACAGAAGACAGAAACCCATACAGGGTGAGTGTGAGTAAATGATGACAGAATTTTCATTTTTTTGGGTGAACTGTCCCTTTAAGAACTAGTCTGATTAACTAGAGTAATCAGTCTTACTTTTAGGATTCAAAAATCTACTTTGTTACTGACATAAAAACGTTTTGACCAGCCTTAAAGAAATAAATTAGATGGTTAAGACTAGTCTAATCAGTTGATGCAACCGGCCACTGGTCAGTTTTGAAAATATTACTGATGCACCGAAATAAACACCAATGTTTTCATTCAGACAAAAACCGAAACTGGACAAAATCAATAAAATGTAATAATCAAGTAATCAAATTGATTTAATAATCAACAAAAATAATAAAAAACTGGGTTGTATATAAACATTTTCATTGCACATAATGACTTTTTTTTTTTTTTTTTTACATTTATTTTGGTATAGCAGCATGTACATCACAATTTATTACAGAACCGTAATAGTTGCATTTTTCTGCTGTTCAATTTTCTCTTTTAAGCTAATACAACAATAAAATAAAGGATACACAATTACACATACAACAAATAATATAAAATAATAAAATAATAACAAATATTTTTACAACTTGAGTGAGGCAAGGTTTACCAAATGCTCCGAGCAGATGTTAATATGCCAAATAGATATTCATCCTGCCGTCTTGCCTGTAAATCCACATTTCCTAAAAACATTGTGGAAAAATGCAAGGGAAGGGTAATGTTAAGTATGTTTTCCAATGCTTTATGGAGCTCTGTCCAGAAAGGTTTTATCACTGGACACTCCCAGAATATGTGCCAGTGATTGGCTTCCTGAAACCCACATTGTCTCCAACATTTGGAGTGTCCCTTTTCAATATGCGCTTTTTGTTTCGGAGTAATTTCCACCCGAACTCCCGCCACATATGCGAATTAGTACATTTCCAGGGGAATTTACACATTCCAAGCCATTCCTCCTTTAATATTGAAAAATGTCCTTCTTTTTCCCATTTTTCTTTAATATACTCCGTGGAGTTATATTTTTTTATTCTGAGTCCTTTATAGAATCTAGATATGACACCCTTTTTTAAATCGTTTTGGTAGGTAGCCACAAATATCCTCAATATTGGATCATCTAAGTCTGTTTTATTTTTAATGTTATGTTCAAAGTGATTACGTATTTGAAGGTATCTATAAAAGTCTGATTTCTCAAGGCAATATTCTTTCTTTAAGCTTTCAAAATCTTTTAAGTGTCCTTTTTCTGTAAGGGAGTAAAATGTTGTTATCCCTTTTGAAACCCAAAACTTGAATCTATTATCCATTCGATTAGGTTTGAATTCAGGATCATAGGCACACCATTGAATTATTTGTAATTTGTGATTCAATTTATATTCTTCTCTTATCGTATTCCAAATTTTTAACTGGGCTTTAATGAATGGATTTTGCACTGTATCTATACATTTTCCCAAGTTTTTATATGTTAATAGTGCCTGAATTGGAGGGTCAGTTATTATTGATATTTCAATATCTTTCCACCTAGCATGATATTTTTGATTGCATATGTTAATTAAAGGCTTACTTTGGGCAGAATAAAAATAATTCCTAAAATGGGGTAATGCCATACCTCCTTCCTCTGTTGAGAGCTGTAATGTTTTGCACATAATGACATTTTTTATGAAAAATGTGAAAGATATATTCATTTGTTGTTGAAACATAAACATTTAAATGTTTGCTGTAAATAATTTTCTGTCATCTTTGCAGGACTGTGATATGAAGAGTGTGCAAAGTAACAACTGTGTTAAAGTGAATAGCACATAACGGGCACAATACCGGTATAAACATGAACATCTACGGGTTCGTTATGCGTCACATGACTAAACGTGCGTCATCATTTTCAAACACCTCCGTTTTGACAGTCCACACTACAACACGAAAACAGCGGTTTCAGATTTATTCACTTTGAAGAGCGTTTTCATTAATAAAAACGCCGTCTCAGTGTGGACGGAAGACCAAAATGTTTTCAAACTAAACTAAACTACCTCTCCGTCGTCACATGCATTCCCGTGTGTTCTTCCAGGGATCAGAATAAGTATAAAGAGGCGGCTCACCTGCTGAACGACGCGCTGGCCATCAGAGAGAAGACTCTGGGGAAAGATCACCCGGCCGTCGCCGCCACGCTCAACAACCTGGCCGTGCTGTACGGCAAGCGCGGGAAACACAAGGAGGCCGAGCCGCTGTGCAAGAGAGCGCTGGAGATCCGGGAGAAGGTGGAGGACACGCTCAACTCTGTCATGTTGGGGCTCTGGTCTAGCCACTGTTGTTAGATTCATTTATACTGTGTTTGCAGGTTCTGGGTAAATTCCACCCTGACGTGGCGAAGCAGCTCAACAATCTGGCCCTGCTGTGTCAGAATCAGGGCAAGTACGAGGAAGTGGAGTATTATTACCGCAGGGCGCTCGAGATCTACGAGAACAAACTGGGCGCCGACGACCCCAACGTGGCCAAGACCAAAAACAACCTGGTGAGGCCAGATAGAGAAATATTATATGTTGAAATGTTCAGTCGTGATATTTAATTGAAGATAACTTTCTTGTGATGTTGCAAATTAATGGTTGGGCACTTTAATATTGTGGCAATAGACGTGCCAACTTATTGAGATTCATTTATTTATGAAATGGACTGTTTAAACTGATTCACAGAAGTTAATCTCAATAAGTTGACACGTCTACTGCCACAATATTAAAGTCCCCATGAAATCAAGAATTAAATGTATTGGGGTATTGGGAATTTTTTTAGTATGAATATGTTAACCTTAGTGTTATCTATAAGCTAGTGTGCTCCAAAACCATGACAAAATTCGCATTTAGAAGATAAAAGCATTCAAAACTTAGTCTCTCACTTCCGCTGATAAGGATCAATGATTTTGATGACATCATTTTCTGTCCAATCAAATGCTCTCTAGAATCTTAAGCCCCGCCCCCTACATTATAAATAGACGCTGAAGCTGCGGCTGAAATCGATCACTTGTTCACACATTTACTATTTTCTACATGGTAAACTACACATAGTGCACTATATAGGGGACAGGGAACGATTCAGACTGTGTAAATATGCTCTCCATTGGAGCGAATGAAGTCTGGTGTCACGCTAGTGTCATGTGAACCGCTGCAGCTCCGGTCCAGAGACACGATACACAGAGCGGATCATGTGATCGAGTCGCGCAGACCAGAAAACGTATCAGACCCTTTGAATCCTGCACTGAATGCTGTATTTTAAAGCGATATGGAGAAGAAACGGTTAGAGATTAGGAGGAAACTGTGGCTTTATCGAGCTCAACGGCTCTGGCTGAACTGATATAAACTAAACACTATTGGCTACTTTAAAAAAGGGGAGGAGCTGATCGATATGCCCCGCCCTGTCTTCCTGTTTCAGTGGAAATTACCTCAACACACTGAATAATGCTGTGTGTTTCAAGGCACTTTAGTGGGTCAAAGGCCAAATAAACAAATAAATCATGATGAGTTATTGCCAACAAAGGTTACATACTGTATATTACTTACACACGAAGAGAACGTTCTCAAAGCACAACATATGAACAAATAAGAAGAGTTTTTTTTATTTTTTATGTTGAGAGCCAACAGAATGAATCTGTACTTCCTATTTATATTGCTGATGTCATGAGCTCCTATTGTAGAAAGTGCATATTCATGGTCAATAAAGATCAGTATCGTCTTTTGTCTGGAGAGACTGCGGGTAAAGAACAAGCCCTCAGGGTGAATTCTGATGCGAAACGTGAACGTTTGGCTGTGGATCTGAGAACCCGAGAGCATGATTCAGCCTGAAGCTCATCGATGGTGATCATCTCATCGATGGTGATCATCTCTCCTCCACAGGCGACGTGTTACCTGAAACAGGGCAAGTTCAAAGACGCCGAGACGCTGTACAAGGAGATTCTGACCCGCGCGCATGAGAAAGAGTTCGGATCGGTCAACAGTAAGTACTTCTCAAACACATTTCAGGAAGATGTTGCTTTAATTATGCATGCAATGGAAATCGCTCATTCATGCATATGTTCTTATTTTATGTAAATGTGCTTTTGTAAGGATAGACACTTTTTTTTGCATCTTCATGATCAGTTTTTGTCAGGATGAATCACAGTGAGATGTTTGATGGTCTTTCAGTGGTTTTGTCTAATCTTGTTCACTGAGGCCATCTGTTGTGAAATCGCAGGCCTTTAAGCCAATCAGACGCTTACAGGATTATGATCAAACATCCACTTGATGTTCCTAAGAGCTTCAACAAGCTAATTATAGGCAATAAAAGAAGACTAGCCACTCAGTATCTGATGCCAGGCAGAGGAAAATGCTAAAAACACACAAAAGCATTTGACAATATTTGAATAAATCACAAAACAATGCCGGTTTTTGCTATATTGCTTATAATGAGATTTTTTTTTTTTTTCTCTTAGATGATAACAAGCCAATCTGGATGCATGCAGAGGAGCGAGAGGAGAGCAAGGTATTACAGGCTTCATTTACATGTTGGTATACATTTGGTTAAATTTACTATTATACAAATTTACACTATCATTTACAAGTTTGGGTTCAATAAGGATTTTTTAAAAGAAATTATTACTTTTATTCAGCAAGGATGCAATAAATTTAACAAAAGTGGCAGTAAATGTGGTTTCTAATAATTTCTATTCATTAAAGAATCCTGTAAAAATTACAGTTTCCACAAAAATATGGATCAGCACGACTGTTTTCAACATTGATAATAATAATAAATGTTTCTTGAGCATCAAATCATCATATTATTATGATTTCTGAAGGATCATGTGACACTGAAGACTGGAGTAATGATGCTGAAAATTCAGCTTTGATCACAGGAATAAATTACAGTTTAAAATATATTACAATAGAAAACAGTTATTTTTAATAGTAATAATATTTCACAATATTACTGTTTTATTTTGGATCAAATAAATGCAGCGTTGGTGAGCAGAAAAGACTTTAAAAAAACTAGGGCTGTACTGTCCCAGTCGATTAGTCGATTAATTGGTCGATACGTTCTGGTTCGACCAAAATTCTGATTGGTCGATTTTTGGCCGCGTTCATTTCATCAGTTTTGCCGCGTTTATTTCATCAGTTTTGCCGCGCTGAGGCGCGCTCATTTCATCAGGTGGAAAGCACTAACTGCTAATGGGGGTGTTTTCAGAGTACCCTTGTTTCACTGTAACAGTCTGTCTTCAGAACACCCCCCTTGTTTTCACCTTTTTTGGATTAGCCCAACCCAAGAGAGAGCGATAACTATAGAAGGTTTGATGCTGAATATTATTTATTTAATTGTGAGAGCGTTTAATAGTCAGTCCTCTTCTAACATGTCAACAACAAAGAAATCGACAGTGTGGCAGCATTTTGTTAAAATTGATAACAGGAAAAAGGTTGAATGCAAAGTTTGCAAGCAACAGTTTTCCACAGCTCGACGACAAACATGACATATCAATATCATCTAAAAGTGGTAAGCTCACTTGTCTGCGTTAGCTTGCCCTGTCTGTTTTGAGTAGTCTATATGAACATATCAGAATTTGCATATTTCAATGTTTTAGTGTGATAACCTAACTTTTTTATTTTTTATTTGGAGCCTAATGCGCAATTGCGCTGTGCTGTTGGTTGTGTTAGTTTTGAGCCTAGGATGCTTTATTTTTCAGTTATGCACTTTATTTCGTTTCTGCTCTTGATCTGGTTTGTTTAATAAATATTCTTTTTTTTTATTAAAGTGGACGTGCCTTTTGTGTTTATTAAGAGTAAAAGCTTTAAGTTAATAGTCTATTCGTGTCTCAGCTGCGAAGCTGAGCTCATGTTCAGCCTCGCTCGGTGCGAGGACATGCTGACAGTTGCTTATAACGACATGCTGACAGAGGATAGTGTCTGACAGTTATAACTTATTATAACATATGACAAAAATAATTGTCTAAATTATGTTGCATATTCCTCAACAGTTCTTGTGATGATATCACTAGTTGACAACATAGTACTATTTTCGGAAATCATAAGCTATTATATTGCGCAGGTGCACGTGATGCAACGCTGTCAGAGCCGACAGACTCGAGTGTCAGACTCATTTCAGTGCAAAATAATTAGGTCAAAAACGATTTAATATACTGCAAATAGCCTACTAGTTTTTTATGTTTATTTATAATTCATTTAGGCGAACAACAAGGCTACCAAGTACTGCGCACAGTGCGCATCTAATTAATTTAAGTTTTTTTTTGTTTTTTTTTACCGTCATTTTTAGTCGATTTTAGTCGATTTTTAGTCGAAAATTTCAGGACTTCAGTCGACCAAGATTTTCTTTGGTTGAGTACAGCCCTAAAAAAAACACATTAATCTTACTGAACCCAAACTTTTGAAAGGTAGTGTATATTTCATAATTCAATATCAATAAGTATTATTCATAATTATGCTTATATCCACTTACCCATATTAATACACTTATCTATATTAAAACATATTTAAGCAATATAACTTGATTTTTATATAATATTCATTATTTTTACCAATTTTCATATTTTTAATCCGCTCAATTCATTATAATTAAGACGATTTTGTTTCAGAAAGTTGTCGAGATAAAAAAAAAGAGCCATGCAATCAGTTTGTCTGATGTTCATTTCAGGGGAAGAGGAAGGACTCTGGTCCTTACGGAGAGTACGGCAGCTGGTACAAAGCCTGCAAAGTGGACAGGTGAGTGTGCAGGTGCCCTCAGAGGATTATGGGTAATCAAAGTGTGGACGAATCAATGGCTGCATTTACATGTGATTATTTCCGATCACTAGACTCAGATCGCAGAAAGATGTTTACATGACACGAGCAAACCTCTTCACACCCGTTTACATGCCTTCATTAATACAGAGTTCTGTCATGAACCTCTAGATGGCGCAGGCTAATAGGTCCTTTACTCGCCTGTTCATAATCACATCGTTAGCTATAGGGCGCAGCTGATTGGTTCCTGCTGTATCAGTAGCCAATGAGCTCGCTGCTCAATCTTCAATCACTTGGGTAGCATTGGGTAGCGACTACAGTCGAGTGCACTTTTTCATTTTAGGATTTTCCGTGTGAACGCACTACTCACACTATTTATAATACAAAACGGCATAGAATAGTGCGTAAGTACACGATTTGTGACGCAGCTCATGTTTTGGAGTGATTGTTCTGTTGAGTGTGTGTGTGTGTGTGTTTGTCTCACGCAGCCCCACTGTGAACACCACACTGAAGAGTCTGGGCGCTCTGTACCGCAGGCAGGGCAAACTGGAGGCCGCTGAGACGCTGGAGGAGTGTGCGACCAAGAACCGCAAGCAGGTACACACACACACACACACACACACACACACACACACACACACACACACACACACGGATTTCCTACCTGATGCTTGACTTCCTGAGTGCAGATGACTCACACAGGAAGAGAAGGGAGTTGTTAAGAATACCTCAATGATTAAACTTTTAGACTCACATTGCTTCTTCTGTTCAGTTTCTTTTACTGTCCTTTATTAATCTTAAATGAATGCCATTTCAATTGACTGACAACCCGTTTTATTTTAGTATCATTGAGATACTATTATAGTTTCTTATTGAATATGTTGAATAAAAAAAAAAGTTCATCAATTTATTTTTTTATTTTTTATATATATATATATAGTTTTCATTAATTTTATTTTAGTATGTAGTTAAATGAAATTACAATTATTTTTATTTCAAGCAACACAAATGTTGTTTAGTTTTAGTTTCAGTGATCTATAATAACCCTGCTGACACACCATGACATGACAGGGCATTGATGCGATCAACCAGAGTAAAGTGGTGGAGCTGCTGAAGGACGGAGGTTGTGCTGGAGGGGACAGACGTCAGACCCGGGACGGAGTAAACGGCCCCGGAGGCCCCCGAGGAGACTGTGATGGGGACGAAGCCGAGTGGACCGGGGTCAGTGGAGCTCTTAGGCCCTTTGTTTGTGTATTTATATACATTTCCTATTGTAATACATAATGTATTCCTGTGATCAAAGCTGAATTTTCAGCATCATTACTCCAGTCTTCAGTGTCACATGATCCTTCAGAAATCATTCTAATAGGCTGTTCAGTTCTTATCAATTATTATTGGTGCTCAATTATTAATAATAGTTGTTATTATTATTAATGAAAAGCTATTACATTTATTGATAATGAAAAGCTATTAAAGGTGCACTATGTAATTATTATTATTTTTTTGTCAAAAAACCATCAGTCGTTCTTCCAAAGCGTGTTTTTGTCTTACACTGATTCACTATGGTAAGCTGTTATAAGTGTTTATATTTTAGATCTTGTCAGGATGGTGAAATCTATTGTGAGGGGTCGTTTCATTATGGTTGATGTAGCGCTGTGCTGGAATTTATTTTCAAGGAAGTAATGTGTGTATTAATGGGTAAAGATACAGTAACGACTTCAGCTAGACAGCTTGAGATCCTTTCCATCTAAACTGGTTATGTCTCTTAAACCTTTAGTGAATGTTTTATGAGCAGAATAATCATATTCATCCGCACAGTCACGCAGAGCCGAAGCACAGCCAAAACAATGTTCTTCTGCAAAATGCATGCAGTTTTGGTTTTTAACCACTAGAGGGCCAAAAGTGACATAGTGAACCTTTAATGTAATTAAATAAATCATAAAAATGTCAAATTAAAATAAAAACACGCATGTCATGTGACCATTAACCGACATCAGAGAACAATGAACTTAAGTTTAAAATGTATTATTATTGACTTAATTTTATTACTGACTTAACTTAAGTTCAAATCTCAGGGGCTACTTCACGTTAATGCTGTATATTAGGTCTCCGCTGACAAAAAAGGACTCTCTGCAATGCATGTAAATATGAATTTGTATATTTTAATGTGTTAGAAATACAAAAGCCTTTTAAAGACAGTAATACATGGTTAAATGACTCACTGAGTGATCATTAAAATAATCAATTAATGTTTTTAGATATGCAATATTGCAATGTTGAGAGAACGCTTCTTAAAAGTGATTGATTTCTGTAAATCCAGTTTTGAAATGCTGTGTTTGGCTCGCTTTTCAGTGATAGTCACATGACTAGTAGCTAATCTGTGTGAAATTAGGTTTCCACAAACCTGGAAGACCTTCTGAACGGATATAAGCAGTGGACTTTTATAGAAAGGAACATTTTAAAAGATAACTTAAGTATGAATAATTGACTGCCATTGTGAGAATAATGTAATTATGTAATCAATAAAAAAGTAACTCAAGTCTGATTACAAGTATTTTAAAATGTAACAATCTAATTACAAGTACTTAATCTTTGGAATCTGATTACATGTAATCTGGATTATTGTAATCAGATTCCAAAGATTAAGTTATTTACTGACCAACACTATATATATATCTTGAAGTTGATCATATTTCCCGGGCACAGGATGGCAGCGGTGCCCTGCGCAGGAGCGGCTCGTTCGGGAAGATTCGTGAAGCCCTGCGCCGCAGCAGTGAGATGCTGGTGAAGAAACTACAGGGCAGCGGCCCACAGGAGCCACGCAACCCCGGGTGAGAGTAAACCTCGACACATCAGGGATGATCTTCTCCAAGACACCTGACAAACACACAATCTGCTCTGATGCCAGCCTGTAACTGCTGTTCTTGTTTCGTTCATAAGGATGAAGAGGGCAAGCTCCTTAAATTTCCTCAACAAGAGCGTAGAAGAAACCTCACAGGTGTGTTTTCATGTCTGCATACACTTATTTTTTATTTTTACATTTTTTAAAGAAATGGATACTTTATTCAGCAAGGATGCATTGAATTGATCAAAAGTTACAGTAAAGACTTTTACGTTTTATTCATCAAGAAATCCTGAAAAACTAAAAAAGTATCAGTTTCCGCAAAGATATGAAGCAGCACGACTGTTTTCAACATTGATAATAATCAGAAATGTTTCGTGAGCATCAAATCATCATATTAGAATGATTTCTGAAGGATCATGTGACACTGAAGACTGGAGTAATGATGCTGAAAATCCAGCTTTGATCACAGGAATAAATGACATTTTACAATATATTCAAATAGAAAAGTTATTTTAATAGTACTGTGTTTTTATTTATTTATTTTTTTTATGTATTTTACTTCTTTCAAAAATAGTACCCGCTCCAAACTTTTGAACGGTTGTGTATATCCAAAAATAAGCTTGTTGAAAGTCAATTCACACTTAACCAAATAGAAAAAAGCTGAAGGATTTGCAGATAAAAGCAAAATCACTCTAAGTCATACATGTGCTTTAATGCAAGAGAGGCTGATAATACAGATCAAATTTGTATTAATGCTGTGATATAAATATATAAAAAGCATTATGATGGACATGAAACCCTACTGACAACCCATTTTACTTCTGTACTTTACTTTAGAATAACATGTTTGTTCACTGTAAGGTCAAAAACATGTATTAAGATTTGAACTTTATGCAGGGAATATTCACTCAGCTTTAAAGGTGCAGTGATTTCTGAGAAACACTGATGATATTGGAAATCAACCCAAACACACACACCCCTCCATTCATTTCTCCGCCCTTAAAATGCACAAATTTGCAAGAGTGGATGTCTCTTTTATCATAGCAGAAGTGAAGCAAAATAATGCTTTGTGAAAAATAAAGTTTTGAATCAGAGCTGCTGATTGGCTCACTCTCTCTCCTCCCCCATTATGAGTGGACATGCCCCCCACTGCTGATTGGCTCACTCTCTCTCCTCCTCCATTATGAGTGGACATGCCCCCTACTGCTGATTGGCTCACTCTCTCCTCCCCCAGTATGAGTGGACACGCCCCCAACTGCTGATTGGCTCACTCTCTCCTCCCCCAGTATGAGTGGACACGCCCCCAACTGCTGATTGGCTCACTCTCTCATCCCCCATTATG
This sequence comes from Leuciscus idus, assembly GCA_021554675.1. NCBI lineage: Eukaryota > Metazoa > Chordata > Actinopteri > Cypriniformes > Leuciscidae > Leuciscus > Leuciscus idus. Next base: position 12,206,400 of record CM038622.1, read on the forward strand.
AGTGGACATGCCCCCCACTGCTGATGGCTCACTCTCCTCCCCCATTATGAGTGGAAAAGCCCCCAACTGCTGATTGGCTCACTCTCTCCTCCCCCATTATGAGTGGACATGCCCCCCACTGCTGATGGCTCACTCTCCTCCCCCATTATGAGTGGACACACCCCCAACTGCTGATTGGCTCACTCTCTCTCCTCCCCATCATGAGTGGACACACCCCCAACTGCTGATTGGCTCACTCTCTCCTCCCCCATTATGAGTGGAAACACCCCCAACTGCTGATTGGCTCACTCTCTCCTCCCCCATTATGAGTGGAAACACCCCCAACTGCTGATTGGCTCACTCTCTCCTCCCCCATTATGAGTGGACACGCCCCCCCCCCTGCTGATGGCTCACTCTCCTCCCCCATTATGAGTGGACACGCCCCCAACTGCTGATTGGCTCACTCTCTCTCCTCCCCATCATGAGTAGACACACCCCCAACTGCTGATTGGCTCACTCTCTCCTCCCCCATAATGAGTGGACACGCCCCCCAACTGCTGATTGGCTACAAGAGTGTTGTGCTGCTTTTTCCGATCCACTTTCAACAGGGTTTCTCAGAAATCCCTTTCTGCACTTTAAAATTGATGCGTTTTTCCACTGTATGTTACATGACACCAATTGTGTGTGTGTGTGTGTGTCTTCAGGAATCGAACAGCGGCCTGTCAGAATCCAGGGGACTGAGCGCTAGTAATGTGGACCTGACCAGACGCAGCTCTCTGATCAGTTAGAAAACGGCGTCTAGACGTGGAAAAGGCCAAACGGAGAGGCTGTTTGCTACCTACTTGAATTGAAAATATATGAAATGGTCCTTACTCAAAACGTTTTCCTAAGAAAAAGGTCTTAAAAGCAAAAATATGTCTTTTAGTTTCACATCGCTTGCATAATCTTGGGCTACGTCCATCTGCTTCGCCATTAGCCTCACTCAACGAACGTAAATGTAAAAGATAAAACGCAACATAGCGCGCTATCACCTACTAGACCTCAGGCACACGATCCGCTCTAGAGACATTCAGTGGTAAAATTACGTCATAGCATGGCATCAAAAATGCGTAGTTTAGCATACAATGATAAAGTAATGCTGTCTGTACAAAGCATCTATTTTCGCTGGGATTGCCGCTATGAGAGTGCCATTTAGAGAACACAGGTCATACATGCTAACTCCTTTCACAAAACGACCTCACCAAGTTGAAATGGTGCAAAAGCTATACTGCACTTACGAAAAATATGAACGTAGAGGTCAGAGACGGACGAGCACCGACTGGTACAACCTCACTTTTGCCTTCTGAGTTTTATGTATATAATGATTTAAATTATTTAAGGTTTTGTTTTCTTTTGCAAAATTAGCGCACAAGGATTTCGTTTACACTGTAGTTGGGATTTCTTTGTCCTGGAGCGACTGGAAAACGTGTTGAACGGTACAGTGAAGGATTCTGCTTTACAGGCCGAGTAGAGATCTTAATTATTAGGGGTTTGGGGCAGATCTAGATTCATAATTCAAACGCTCATTTTTGTTTTATCTGACTGCACGCACCCCAGCTCTGTCTCTCATAGGTCTGATGTGGTGGAAAAGGCCAATCCTATATAACTGGCATTTTCCATCCGCTCATAATGTGACGTGTTTTTCTTTTTACATGATTTTCTAGCCGCCAGAACACCGTATGAATCATAGCTGTGTCTAAAACAGACAATTCCACCTGTTTTTGTTTTATCTTGTCCATTTCATGTTGCTTAATTATTAAATATCCTAACAGGAACAACAAATGTTTTGGTGTGTGTAAACCTTTGAACCTTTATGTGACTCTGTTACCTTTTTTTATCATTGATTAAGATGTGCAGGATGAGTGTGTTTGATATCGGGTTTATTTGAGTGATTTTTCTTCTGTTTATCAGAGCGATGATGATGATGATGATCTCAGTTTCCTCTCTGAATGCACAGACGACATTAGCTTTTGGATCCAGCCATACAAACAAGCGAATCTTATGAATAAATATGTGACTCATATTTCACCTGAAATCATTTGGAATTATATTTTTATTTTGCATAAAGAAAATAGGACCACCATCTTTGCATTGTTACATTATTCCCACCCAAATTCAAATTTTATATATATATATTCAGCATAAATTAAAGGCAGTACAACAAATACTGCCATATTGAATAAATAATTCATAATTTAAATATAGCAGTTATTTCACATTGTGCGGTAATTAAATGTGAGATTAAATGTGCTTAATTGTCCTTAATGTCACAATGCTAAACATCTTAATGGTCCTTAAATGTGCTTAATTTTCTTTCAAAAAAAAAAAATCTTACTACTGTAATACTTTTATGTAAAAAAAATTTCTTATGGTTTTGGAGTGAAATATGACACACGTTCTTGATTAGTTTTGTAAGATTTACTCAAACAGAATGTATTGCAAAAGTCACCAATGGATTAATTTTAATGATTGTGTTTTGTCAGGATGAACAGAAATAAGGGTTGTAGAAAGAGCTTGAGTGAAGAGGGAAAATAAAGTGATAAATGATCAGGAGAAATGAATGTTGGCATGAAGGAATTGGTAGATATGAATGTCACTATTGATTGTAAAATACTCTTCTTCTTTTTTTTACTCACGACTACAAAAGCACGCACTTGTTTATCCTCACAGACACAGACAGGCGTGTAGTTTCTAATAATGCTGTGTTTACACCACATATGAATGTGAACCCACCTTTGGCTGTCCTGTTTGTCATGATTACTGATGATTTGTGATGCCTTCTTCTCACCACATGTAATGTACGCCTCACTGGTTAGATTGTGCCGCAGTTACTCGAGTTCTGCACTGATCTCGGAACAGCGCCCCCTGTCTTAATGAGAAATCGTAGCATTGTAGAAGAAACCCCTGGTACCCCCAGATCAGCTGTGAAGGGAAACGTTTACCAGCTCTGTAGCTTGTAGCCGCACCGCTCAACGTCCTTCCTCAGAGAGATGCATTTCACTCGTGAAGGGGCCAACCTCATGTATGTTTTATTAAAAGGTTCGGAATAAACTGCTTTTCAAACCGAATTCATGTATTTGTGTGCGTCTTCTTTATAATGTGAGCTTGACAGATAAAGCATATCCGTCTGTCCAAATATAACACTAAATATTGTGTTAAGTATTGTGCTAAATATTGTCTAAATATCTATCAGAAATATATAACAGTATACATTATGTTGTGTTTTCTGTCTGTCTGTTTATTTATCTCACTGTCTTTGTCCATTTATACAGCATCTTTCCATCTATAGCACCTTAGCGACCACAGGGGTAAATATTTTTGAGGGAGTAAATATGACCCTTTTTTTTTTTTTTTTTTTTTTTATTCAGGTAAATGCTAAATGATCTTAAAGTCCCCCTGTGGTGAAAATCAAGCTTTTTAATGTTGTTTATATGTCTATGTGGTGTTTTTAATGTGATTTAAGACAAACCATGTGTAAATTCATAAGTCGACACCATTGCTGAGTATTTTCTCCTTAAAACTGCAGTGAACCAAAGACAGTCTCAAAAACACGCTTTGAAATCGCTGGTGTTTCTGACGTCACAAACTACCTTGTAACCAATCAGATCAACGTGTGATCGTCAACCAGTGGATCTCTGAGCTGAGTGAGTGAGTGGAGGCGGGGCTCATTTGCATATTCATAGAACCGTGTATACTAAATGAGGCAAGGGTGTCGAGTTACATTCAAGATATTTTAAGACATGAAGAATTTTTTTTTTCAAGGAAAAAAACGTTTAAATATGTCATTTTGGTGATCAAAGATGAGTTTTAAGGGATTAAATAAGTTTTCCTTGATGAACTCCTTTTAATTTTTCCATTTAGGGTACGTTTACACGACAATGATGTACTAAAAACAGAAAAGTGTTTCCTTCGTGTTTTTTGCGTATTGACGAAAATATTGTCAGAATGATCCCTGTTCACACAGATCCCAGAAAAACAATTAAAAACGCTGTATTCTGCTGCCAGGCCAGTAGGTGGCAATGTCACTTTGTAAAAAACCATGTTGACTGAACACGTGATACACATGCGCATGACGTCACCATTTTCACAAATTTGCGTTTTTTGTTGTTTACATGGAGATTATAACGCTATAGTTTTCAAAAACTTGCACTTTGAAACCCGTTTTCAAAAGTTTCCGTTTTCAGGCCCCCCAAAACACTGTTGTCGTGTAAATGAAAGGCCAAAACTTTTTAAAAAAGTTTAAAAACTGTGTTGTGTAAACGGCCCCTCAGTTACAGTCACTATTAAGTAAGTTTACACGACACAGTTTTCAACTAAAAACGGAACGATTTTGGACGATACCGTTATCGTCTCTGTATAAATAAAAAGTTTTTTTTATTTTTATAATTCAACTTTTTTTTATTGTTCAACAGTCAAAACTTCAGAGTACATCACCACATTAGTCAGTAATCACCTTTGCAATTACACATTCAGCCACTAGTCACCATCAGTGGAATACAACCAAAACAAAAGCACATGGAAATTAAACAATTGTTAAGCAGTCCTATTCATTTAATTATTATCCCATGCTTTTTTTCTTTTCTTTTTCTCCCTCATTATGCGGTCTCCCCAACATGCTCTCATATGTAGCAATTTCAATCATCCCATCAACCCAGTCTTTCAGGTCTGGGGTTTTGGGGCATTTCCAATTTCGTAAAATCATCCTGACAGCTTTAATACAACCACTCTTAATAAGAGTACATGTATTTTTTTATATGTTGGGTATCACTGATTTATCTCCAAGAAGGCATAGTTGTGGTTCCACAGGTAAATTAGACCCCATCCACTCTTCAAGTACTGCCAGAACTTTACACCAGAATGGGTGAACTAAAAAGAATGGGTGAACCGAAAGCCTTTTCGGTGTCTAAGGAGGATATAGCCGCGATCGGGGTGTTTTCTGAAGAATTTAGCCTCATCAGATGAATTAGCCTTCTCATATTATCGGCTGATGACCATCCTTTAATGAATCCCACTTGGTCCTTATAAATTATACTTGGTAGAACCTTTTCTAAACGTGAAGCTAACGTTTTTGCCAACACCTCGCAGTCCACATTAATAAGACTTACTGGCCTAAAATTAGCCGGATCTGTTAAATCCCTATCTTTTTTAGGTATCAGTGTTATCAGTGCTTCCATGAAAGTACTAGGCGATACTTCAGCCTCAAATGCCTCTAAATAGACTTCTGTTAGAATTGGGGCCACTATGTCAACACACTTTTTTTATAATATTCAGCTGGAAACCCGCCCACCCCTGGCGATTTGCCAGATTTCATAGAGGTTATTGCAGCTTTAACCTCCTCTTGTGTAATGGGAAGGTCTAGAGACTCGACTTGCAATACATCTAATTTAGGTAATTCCATATTAGAAAAAAAAAAAAAGGAAAATAAATTCTCCATCCAGACTACCTGAAGATGTATATAGATGTTTATAGAACTTCTGAAAAACCTTGTTTATATCTTTTGTCAATGATACCATAGCATCTCCTTTCTTAATTGCCGGAATAATGTTTTGGTCAGGACAGGAGCTTGTCCGCTTCTACACCTCCTTCATAAAACCTTGTCCGTAGTCTAAATAGAGCATATTCTGCTTTTTTTATTATATATCTCATGTAATTGAAATTTGGATTTACAAATATCCTGATATAAATCATTAGAGTAATGTCTAGCCAACTCTTCCAGTGAACAAATTGTTGCTTCCAAGTTCTTAACCAAGTCTCTTCCTTCCTTTTTCTTTCTAAGCTGCCTATGCAATAATTTTCCCTCTAATGAATGCTTTGACGCCTCCCATACAGACGCCAACTTATCAGTGCTTCCTACATTTAATTCAAAGAAGGAGGTCAGATCATCAGCCGATAATGTGCTAAACTCTTCATCTTGTAATCTGCAGTATTTAAACGCCATCTTCCCTTTTTACCAGCTTCTGTATTTAGAGCTATACCCAATTCCACAGTCGCATGATGGTCTGATAATACCATTACTCCAATTTTACAAACGTTCGAAAGTAAGAAAAAAATCGATCCTAGAGTGAGATTTATGGCAATGAGAAAAAAAAGTATATTCTCTTTCTGTTGGATTTACCAAGCGCCATATGTCAGTCAATCCAATATCCTCTGTTAGCAAATGAAGGGCAGCCTTATACCTTGGTATTAAATATCCCTGCTATTTAGTGTTTCTTTTTTTTAATAATTTTCACTGACCCGTGTGAATGGTGATCGTTTTTTTTTTTTTTTTTTTATTATTATTTTTTTATTTACTTATTGCCTTTATTATCATAGGATGGTATAGAGGGGACAAGAAGCTAGGGGGGAGAAAGAGAGCGAGAGGATCGGGAAAAGGTCCGCGAGCCAGGACTCGAACTCAGGTCACCCGAAGCGCAACGGCGCTATATGTAGTCGTGCTGCCCACGAGGCTATTGGGACAGATGCTATTGGCTATCGTTTTGACAATGTTGTCGTCTGTACGGAAAAGATGCAATGGAAAACTTTTCAGTTTTAGTACATTGTTGGCGCGTAAAAATACCTCATGTTTGAGAGTAAAATTGTTCTGCAGCTCAGAGCGTTAGATCACCTGACTTTAATGGTCAACAACAGGGAGAATGTTTTTTTTTTGTTTTTGTTTTTTGTCAACGTTTGACATTGGATCTCTGTGTAGCTCAAGACACACAGTTCATTGATTTAATGCACATTTGTAAAGTATTAAACTGAAATTAGTCCCTTTGTATACTAAAGGGCTATTGAGCCCAGCACTTGCACGTATGCTTTCAGTTCCCAACTGTTTTAAAGTTCATCAGATAAGGTTTGATGCGCTGTGTTTGGTGGGCAGCTCTGCAGACCCACTCGTCACATGCAGAAACACTGAAGTTTGAGTGTCAACTTCCTGTCTCCGCTGCCTGTCATTCGACTGCTAAAGCATGAGGAAACCAGAGCAGCGACAGAAGCGTCTCAAACAGGTCTGTGAAATGTGCTAGTTCGAATTCACCAACGTTAAGAAAATGGCTGCCAACACAAACCTCCGCCCAAAAAGCGTTGACATCAGCAGTTATGTCTCTGGTAAGTTCCTCTTTTGGAGCACGACTATATTAAGGTTTAATCTTAATGTTAACAAAGGCAGGTCAATGCTAGTTTCATTTGCTGCCTTAAGCTTGAAGGAGCCTCTTCTTTGGGGCATTTTTCATCCAAAGATCTTTGGCTTTCTGATGATGATATATTTAACCATTAGTGATGCACTATAAAACAGATTTGCAATTACAAGATAGTTAAAAAAACAGCAAGATGGGTCCAGGTAAGTCTGAACCTGTGAACGTCTGAAGGAACCGAGTTTGGTCTGAGATGACCTCTTCTCTTTCCTCTCAGGTTCTTTCTCTCAGCTGTCCATGGGGCCCGAATACACAGTGACGAGGCCCATGCGTGTCCTCTTTCAGATCGGGCTCTTCAAAGAGGAGGTACAGATCCCCGAGGGACGCCTCGGCTTCCAGCAGGCGAAGCATCTCGCAGCAGAAATCATCGAGAGAAAGGTACTGTGCAACCTCAACATTTGATGTTTTTATCGAGCATGTGATGTTAAAACTTAATTAAAGTTAAAATTTTGGCATCATTTACCCCAAACCTGTATGACTTTCATACAACAAATGAGTGAATGGGGCAGTCAAGCACAAAAAGCGCTATAAAAAGACTTATAATAGCTTTAGGGCTTTTCAGACTGCGCTTAACCCCGGGGTAAAGGAGTACACTTGGAGTACACTTGGAGTACACTTGGAGTACACTTGGAGTACTGGAGTACACTTGTAATTTAGCAGTGGGATTAGCAATGCTTTTTAGCTTTTTACCACAGTGTTAACCCCGCTTTGCGGTGCCAAACGTGCACAGTGTAAAATGATGCAGTGTTCACACAGAACGCCTTTTTTTAATTCTACTGCTCTACTTTTCCATTCTTTTTGTGGAATGTAAACCATTCCATTCTTTCAATGTAAACACGCACTAGACCGACGTCTTTAAAGTCTGCGTGAACCAGAAGTTGCGGCCGACTTCAGTATTGTGATGTATTTTTTGAGTGATTTGAATATTGAATAAGAAAAATAGAGGGTGTGGCTTGTTCTTTCTCTCTGGGAATTGATTGGATCTAGAGAAGTAGGCGTTCCATTCAGCTTGTTGTCAATTCTGAAAAGGCGTACTGTCTTTACTATACATTTGAATTTTCATTTACTTCACGACCGTTAAAAGAAGCATGCTCTGTATAGTATGAATATGGGTAGTATGAATGAAATTCAGACGTACTGCATCCGCCATGTTGTTACCGTCATGTGACCTTCTAGCATCATTTGCGTCGCTTCACTGCTATTCACAAGACCTATCCTGTGGCCTCATGGGAGAGTAAAGTGTCCATCGTATGCGCACTTTAGAATCTCGCTGGAAGTAGTAGGTCATCCAGGTACTTTTCGCCTACTGTTTTTCGAAAACTGTGTATTCGAACATACTACTTTTGGCGAACCGTGTTTTTCAAGGAAAAAACATTTAATATGTCATTGTGGTGATCAAAGATGAGTTTTAAAGGCACACTATACAGTTTCCATTTTTCTCAAACAGTGACCCCTAGAGTCGCTGTGGAGTACTTGTATTTAACGTTACTGACGTAAATACCACTCACGCAGAGCCGTCTCTGCACTCTTCCGACCGTGCTTTCTTCGTCGACTCTGCCATGATTCACGTCTGAAATGCGTGCTAGTGTCTTCCATAGAGGTTTTTGCTGGTTTGCTGGTTTTGCTAGCGGCGTCCCCCTCCTGCTTTGCTATCGGGATGATTTGCCCAACTTACTTGTTTATATTACTGTTATATTAAGGTACAAATCTTGCATAGTGTGCCTTTAAGGGATAAAATTATTGACTACAGGGGGACTTTAAGCCCCGATCTGTACAAGTTGGTGGCATGTAAGTGAGAAAAACAAATCAGAACACAGCAATACTTATAGGTGTTCAGCATTGTCAGGCTGTACAACAAATATAGCTAGTTTTCTGCACAAAATATGATAGCATAATATACCATATATAATATATGAAGTATACAGTGGCATTATAAATTCACCGCCCTCTTACTCCGACCAAAGTGACTGAACGCACCTGACGACGTAAACACGACTTCCCAACCCGTAAATACTAACTTGCACAGCTAGATGCTTAGCCACTGACGACCAATCACGTGCCTCATATTCACATTCTTTGGACAGTCACGGAACAGTAGTTTTAGCGTTTGAGGGGGAAAATTACGAATGAGTGAACGCGACAGTTGGAGCGAAGAAGACATCGTCTCATTGGAAAGGGTGGATTGGGGGTATGTTTAAAAAAAAATAAAAAAAAATGTGTAAGCTATTGTGATGTCAAAACATTTAGTAGCCTAACTAAACATAATTTTACTAAGTTTAGTGACAACATGTTACCATGTTTACATGGTGCATTGACTGGTAGGCTACTGCTTTTATTATTGCTTGATAAAATTTTTACAATTTCAATTCAATTCAATTCTTGTGGTTTGATTCCGATCTTGATTCAATATCGATTAATTTGGATAAATAGTACAGTAGATACATGTTAAATTTTCTCAAAGAAATTCTCACATAATGCTGTAAACAGGCTAGGCATTATTAAATATAATGCATTTTTTATTATAATAACAAATTCATAATATTTTAATGATATAAGTAAAAATATAATAAATATGTAATATAGTGCACATATTTAGCAAAATACTCATTTACAGGCTACTAATACTAAATATATTATAAAATACAAATTATTCTTGCCAACTAACCTGCTATGGTCATCAAATGTCTTTCCTGAGGTAAATGTAACATAGCCTATTGCTCTCCAGCTGTTTTATTGACCTCTTTCCGCGGTTGAAAAACACTGATTGAGGCATTTACATTTCGATAAGTTGTACTCAACCTACCTATTATTGTTTATTCGTGTTTATTTACTATTAACTAACTAGTAGTAAAGAGAGATGATCGGTTCACACGCCGCTTGAACTGAGGCGCTACAGCGATCTGTCACATTTAAAAGCGCCAACACGGTATTTATTGTTTGAATTTCATAATATAATTGACAGAATTTGAGAGCTGAGAATTAGTTTCATATCAAAAGGATCCTGCTCTGTCTTATCTGTCGGTGTCAGTGTCCTCTTTGCTGTGAAAAGTGTCAATTGCGTGAGTCTCACACTGAACGCGCGAGAATTGCCAGCTCTGCCTTTATTGTGTGAAAAGTCAAGATAAAGTTGATAGTGCAGTCGGCGATATATGAGATGCACAATGATACAGCTTTTATGTAAACAAATCGCGTGTGGTGTTCGTCCAATCAACACTGACACCGCAAACAGTGAACGTTAACCCAGGGTGACGTCATGAGTAATTGACGATTTCATTTTCTTTTCTTTTTTTTCTCTCTTTTGCGTAGGTCATGTTTTGAAAGACGATGTCCTGCAGCTTACTAATGTAAATCAATAAAAATGTATACAAAAATGTCTGACTCGTTTTATGAAGAAGAAAGCCTTAAGTTTTCAAAAAGCATTGGACTATGACCCACTATTCCGCTTCATAAGTACCATGTTGACAATATGACATGACGTGGTTTAATGTACCTAAACAATGATTACCAAATTTCTCTCTCATATTGCTCCTCATAACCACTGAAAACGGTCAAAAAATCGAAACAAAAGTCAAATTATTATGGACGTAATCTGACATTAAGCGTTTCTGCTTCATTAGAGCCTATTGTAAGGAAAAAAGCTTAACGTGGTGTATGTACCTAAACAACGATCAATGATCCCCATATTTCTCTCTCATATTGCTCCTCATAACCACTGAAAACGGTCAAAAAATCGAAACAAAAGTCAAATTATTATGGACGTAATCTGACATTAAGCGTTTCTGCTTCATTAGAGCCTATTGTAAGGAAAAAAGCTTAACGTGGTGTATGTACCTAAACAACGATCAATGATCCCCATATTTCTCTCTCATATTGCTCCTCATAATCACTGAAAACGGTCAAAAAATCTAACCCAAAGTCCAATTATTATGGGCATTAAGTTAAAAGTGGTGGGTACAAAATGACTCATGATGAAATCGACACCTATGTGACAACATCATTTTCATTTTTAGTGGAACTATTCCCGTACATCGTTATGCATCCATGCAGTGTCAGTTAAACACCCACACTAATAAAAACTCATTACTGACAATGACTTTAGTAAGGGCTGCTTCCCCCAGCCAAAAGGTCAAGCGCATGCATCCAGTCCATATAAACCATTGTTACACTCAGTTTCTCCAACAACAAAAGTACCCTTTCATAGCCTTCACCCTTTTAACTTTAAAGAGGAACGATAGCACGACTTGACTGGCCTTAAGTCTGCCTTTGTTACCTACAAAACATTTCCATTGCTTAGTGTTTGAACAATGATTGGTTCATGAAGTCTTGGTTTACTTTCGACAGGTTGTGAAGTGAATGAACTCGAATCATAATTCGCTCGATGGTGTTTTAGGCCCCCAATGGCTCCTTAGAGGCAGCTAACCCTACCCTCAACCTTAAACCTACCCATCCCCTCGCTGCCTGGAAGGCGCCGTTGGGGGCTTAAAACACCAAGTGCCTCATAGCTCAGTCATCTGCAGATGTTATCTGTCTGTATTGTGTTTTTGATAATCTAACCATTTTCAGATACACATTTTGCCAGGCTGTTCTGGGTGGTTTCTATGCTGTTGCTATGCATGGTCAGTGTTTTGGTTATAAGAAGAATTCTCAACTATTTGTTAGAGGAAGATTCATGAAAGAAGGGGAAGTTAAAGAAGAGTGTGTGTGAGAAGACACTTCAGAATTAGGTGTCACTCAAACATTCACACATCTCAGCCCTCATTCAGCATCTCTCCTCCTCCTCCGGCCGCCTCTCTGTTTGTCCTCTGCGGTTCACAGCATCTGCCTGTAACTTTCCAACCACAGACTCTTCCCCTAACACACACACACACACACACACACACACAAATACATGTGCGCAGTCTGCGCACACACATTCACACGCACACACAAATACATGCGCGTGAACACACACACACGCACACGTGCACACACACACACACACACACACACACACACACACACACACACACACACACCTGTTTCTCTGCTTGACCTTCTTATGGTGCAGTTTCCACTGCAGTGGTACAGGATCATCACACACACACACAACACACTGACCTTTTTTATGGAATGACCTCCCATACACACACACACACACACACACGAACACCGCTCTCATATAATGTCATTCACACACATTAGATACATGCTCATTTAATATACTGTATGTTTGGACTGGATTGCTCACTGCATATTTCACAGTACTTAATGTTATCTATAAATACTGTGTGAAATCATACGCAGTGATAAATGTTAGTAGCACACTTGATGTTGACATGATCTCATTACATTGTGTGCTTAATTTCAGTCATCGCAGAAACATGGTTATATTCTTATTTTAAATATGGTTTAGAAATGTTGCAGTTGTTTTTATAAACGTGTCTGAACTTAAGTCCAATCACATAATCTAGGGAAAATACATAAAATTAGGTTTATTTATCGCTAGAGGTTAATTGGAAATTGCATATTATTTTGCAAAATTGCATGTTAAATGGGTGATTTTTTTTACTTTAATTAGTGTGTAATGTTGCTGTCTGAGCATAAACAACATCTCCAAAGATACGACGCTCAAAGTGACTCTGGTTTGAACATAAAAGGCTAACAGTTTTTGAAATTTTCAGTGTGAGCGTGAGGTGATCGGAGTGCCAACACACACACACACACACACACACACACGAGCTCTTGAAGCTGACGTATGGTGTTTGGTGTTTTAAGCCCCCAACGGCGCCTTCCAGGCAGCGAGGGGATGGGTAGGTTTAAGGTTGAGGGTAGCTGCCTCTAAGGGGCCATTGGGGGCTTAAAACACCATCGAGCCTGACGTATCCGAGTGATACTGCTTCTTGATTATGAACAATTTTAGGGCGGGGCTTGATTTTGTTGATGGGGATTTGATTGGATGGTAGTGGTTTGCTGTTGTTGGACATCATGTGAGTGACAGGTTGCCCCGGAGTTGATACGATCCGGATTCCAGACGAAAAACGCAACTACTTTCTGAGCTTTTGTTTAAAATGTTGCTTTTTAAATTAAACATGCCCACATTCAAGTATTGATTAAAGAAAATGCATGAAACTAGAGTTAATCTATACTGGGAGCCAAAAACGTTTTGTGAAAATGATCAAAAATGCTGCCTTTGGCTGGTAAAAAAATAATAAAAAAATATAAAATAAAAACGCTTGCGTGGAAAGAGTTAAAGATTACGAGAGCACACGTATGCATTTTATAGAAATTATAATGAAAATACTGCAATATTCCATAAAAAAAAAAAAAAAAAAAATCCATTTGGATCTTGTTTTTGAAACACTGTTGTACCTGCTGTATATATGAATCACAAGTGCCCAGAACTTGCACTTTGTTCACATTTCATATAACCGATGGAAGATTGACAAGCCTGTGCTTCAGATCTATGGATGTTTTGCCCTTCAGGTCTCCTAACCACACTGTAAAAAAAAAAAAACCTTGCTGCGTTTAAGTACAATCATCTTGGATATTTAAGTAATTTCAACTCAAATCACATTAAACTGACTTAAAAATGTGTTGCATCTTGTATAACTTATAAAGAAAAACTTAAAAACTGCTTAACTTATTTTGATTAGTTAAAGCAATGTAAAAACATGAACTGCGTACGGTGTGCTATGGTCGTAAACTGCACACTTCGGCGAATGACGTGTAGGGGTCTTCAAAATGACCTCCACGGCTGTGATATTGTGCACGTGGTCCCCAATTATTTTTGGGCTTTTGTGAAAGATTAGTTCATCTTGATATCCATCAAGGGGTCTGAAAAAGTTTGAAACACTGCAGTGTGGTGTGTATCCCGTGCTTTACCTTCCGATACGTCATCCCGAGCGCTTCCAGTAAGATCCAGTGACCTGAACATGAGGTAAACGCCTCACACACCTGCATGCAGTAACACCACCACAACAAAGTGGCACTCTGACCAGCCTGAGAACGACACACTCTGCGTGACAGGCTGCGACGGAAGCGTGTGTGTGTGTGTTCGTGTTTTCAGAATTTGGTGTGATGTGTTGAGGTTCTCCTCTGTGTTCAGTCTCAGACAGGAAGTTGACTGTGTGTTTGAAGCTGATGTGGCGGGACCATGAAGCAGTGAATTACCGTGGTATTGAACTAATGAAGTAATAGTGGTAGTGAACTATGTGGTATTTTCAAAGTATTACTTAATGATGAAATAAAAATAGATATTATTCTATTATTCAACCATATCCCCTCAAAAATGCACAGTTTTTAGTGCTGTCGTTGAATCACTACGTTAGTCATGTGATCTGCTCCCTCTACTGTATAAATGATTGTGAATGTGCACTTCAGCCTGAGGCTTATTCTTTTCATTTGTGGTGTGAACGGGCCTTTACATTTGGCAAAATCAGAATAAAAAAAATAAAAAAAAATTATTTATTTTTATTAAGAACAAACAAGCAAGCCCAGATGGGAAAATATAACGCAAAAGTAATGTAACAAATTACTTTTTAGAAAACCTACAACTTTCTAGGAATTAACTCAATATTGTAATGCATTACTTTTAAAAGTAACTTTAACCAACAATGATTTTATTTTTAGCTCCATAAAAGCACTCGTCTCAGTACTGTCAACTAAAACATCTGGTCAGTTACTGTAGTGTAATTTGTGTTGTTTATGTGTTTAATACAATTCATGTTTCCTAAATGTTTTCAGATCGACTTCAGAGTCTCAGTTTGACTCACATCCGTTTGATTTAAAAAGCGAATGATTGACATTTGAAAGACATGAGCGAGAGCATGATGCAGTCGTTCACCCGAGATCTGACCCACTTTAACTAAGATCAGCATGAGTGTGTGTTCAGAGACTCTGCAGCTCATCTACTGTTGTGTCCTCATGTGTGTGTGTGTGTGTGTGTGTGTGTGTGTGTGATGTAGTGTTGTGTCCTCATCTACTGTTGTGTCCTCGTGTGTGTGTGTGTGTGTGTGTGTGGATGACTTAGGTAAAGTTGGTTTTATATTCGCGCATTCGCACTTTTTTGCTTAAAAACTGTCTCAATAACAAGCGCAATAAAGCACATTTTTGCTAAATAAAAGCAGCTACATGATCTTTAGGACAAAGATGGTGAACTACAACACTCTCCACAATCGATCAAAATGGGCAAATATTGTTTTAATGGCATACAAATTCAGTTGAACATTCAATGTGTGTGGTAAAGAAGATAGGGACCATCTAAAAAGTTATATATTTTTTCCATTGTGTGCAAACAGACAACTACATTTTTGCAAAGTACAGATGTACCAGCAAATCTCTCTCACATTATGTGTTCTAATGCTATTGATTGTACTTTAGCAACAATAAAAAGTGCATTATAATGATTGTATTTAGGAAACCTGCCTCACTGTACATAATGTACATAAATATTTTTTGAATAAAATTACATTAATTCACCAAAGGGATTTTTTACTATCCGAAGGTTGTAGCATGTTCCTAGTGACCACACTGACTTACTACAGGTGAAATTTTGACTAAAACTCCTTTACTGTACGTACAGTTGACAAATATGTTTTTTTTTAATTACTGTAATTCACCCTAAGTATTTTTCGTGTTCCAAAGGGTGTAGTGCTTTCCTAGTGACCACACTGACTTACTACAGGTGAAATTTTGACAATACCTCCTTTACTGTACAATTATCAAATATGTTTATGTAATGAGCATATTATTACATATGTTTATGAAATAAACTGTAAATCACCTATAGTGTTTTTTTTATATATATCCCAAAGGTTGTAGTGCTTTCCTAATGACCAGACTGACTTACTACAGGTGAAATTTTGACTATAACTCCCTTACTGTACAATTATCAAATATGTTTATGTAATGAGCATATTATTACATATGTTTATTACATATGTTTATGAAATAAACTGTAAATCACCTATAGTGTTTTTTTATATATATCCCAAAGTTTGTAGTGCTTTCCTAATGACCAGACTGACTTACTACAGGTGAAATTTTGACTATAACTCCCTTACTGTACAATTATCAAACATGTTTATGTACTGAGCATATTATTACATATGTTTATTACATATGTTTATGAAATAAACTGTAAATCACCTATAGTGTTTTTTTATATATATCCCAAAGGTTGTAGTGCTTTCCTAATGACCAGACTGACTTACTACAGGTGAAATTTTGACAAAAAGTCCCTTACTGTACCTACAGTTGACAAATATGTTTTTTTAAAAATTACTGTAATTCACCCTAAGTATTTTTTTCATGTTCCAAAGGCTGTAGTGTTTTCCTACAGACCAGACTGACTTACTACAGGTGAAATTTTGACAAAAAGTCCCTTACTGTATATACAGTTGACACATAAGTTTATGAAAAAATTACTGTAATTCACCCTAAGTATTTTTTCGTGTTCCAAAGGGTGTAGTGCTTTCCTAGTGACCACACTGACTTACTACAGGTGAAATTTTGACAATACCTCCTTTACTGTACAATTATCAAATATGTTTATGTAATGAGCATATTATTACATATGTTTATTACATATGTTTATGAAATAAACTGTAAATCACCTATAGTGTTTTTTATATATATCCCAAAGGTTGTAGTGCTTTCCTAATGACCAGACTGACTTACTACAGGTGAAATTTTGACTATAACTCCCTTACTGTACGTACAATTATCAAATAAGTTTATGAAAAAATTACTGTAATTCACCTAAAGTATTTTGTCATGTTCCAAAGGCTGTAGTGCTTTCCTAGTGACCAGACTGACTTACTACACGTGAAATTTTGACAATATATTCCTTACTGTACGTACAATAATCAAATATGTTTATGAAAAAATTACTGTTATTCCCCTAAAGTATTTTTTCATGTCCCAAAGGCTGTAGTGCTTTCCTAGTGACCAAACTGACTTACTACAGGTGAAATTTTGACAATACCTAATAATACTGTTTTACATAATAATATAATACTGTATTTTTTTTGTTTTTTGTTTAAGGTTGTAGTACATTAATAGGGGCTACATTATTATTAACAGTAGTGACTGAACCTGTATGCATTGGTGCAGCAAATCTGACAGATAATGAACAGCAAGATCATGGAGGCATTCAAGATACTGTACAGTGCACTGTTTTATTTCTATTATCTTTCTAATTGTTCATGGAATACCACTGGGATTATACATAAAAGTTGTAATTAATTCCTCGTGGTTAGAGTAATATTTCAATTTCACCTCTTCAAAATTTTGCTGTTGTTGATCCTCTCTTGGTTTAAGTTGTTCTGACATTCGGACCCTGAATTTAGGCACGTCGTGACCTTCCACACTTGTAGTGATTATAATGAATAGTAATTGGACCAATTTTTGAGTCTGTAGGACCAACTCTATAGCGCCACCACCAGTTCAAAAATGCAACATTAAAAGGGTTATAGCTTTTGAACCCTTTGATGTAGATGTGAATGTAAATAGATGTAAAATGAAACTTAGTACACCTGATTCCACTCATTATGGTAATCACAATCAATATCTTACAATAAGACTCTGCCCATTACATTAGTGGCCATTT
Source organism: Leuciscus idus (assembly GCA_021554675.1). Lineage (NCBI taxonomy): Eukaryota > Metazoa > Chordata > Actinopteri > Cypriniformes > Leuciscidae > Leuciscus > Leuciscus idus. Next base: position 12,224,178 of record CM038622.1, read on the forward strand.
TGAAAAGTACAGTGTTACATTTTTTGTGCTACTCCTCATTCAAATTTTGTTCAATTTTTCTGAAAATTGTCTCAGATGATCTTTGGACCGAGCCACACAGAAGTGACTGAACAGATTTTTGATTTTTGCTACCGTTCCCGATATATTTTTCTCCAAATTTGACCTGTATTTGTTGCCTTATGGTAGTTAGCTTAGCATGCTAATTGGTTAGCATGAACCATGAACCATTCCGGTTGTGGGTTTGAATGCTGTGTGGCACATTCCCAGATCGCAAGAGGTATTGTGGCCTTAAGTGGTGGAAAAGTTGCTTCTGTTCCAGACATGGTGCCTATATGTGAACGAACTCGATAAATACAACATGCAGCAAATTTATACAAAAAATATTCATTTTGAATTGCTTCTCACTTGAACTATTGGACCTTCTTCATCTTACCAAAAACACAACTTCCCAGTGGCGCAATGATATGAGTGACAGGTATCTGACCCAGAGATAATGGGTTCGAGCCCCACGTGGCATGATTTTAAAAAATTGTGTGTAATGTTGTGTCATGTCGATTCCTTTATTATTCAACGTTGTACTAATCTTTCTTCCTCTTGGATTAATGTATGTCTTGTTCATTCTATGTTCATTCTCATCTGAACTTCTGTTCATTTTGAGTTCATTTTCACCTATACTTCTAAACCAGCTCTTTTTTCTTCAATTTCTGCTGTTTTTACTATTGCTTCTGCTCTTGCTGCTGCTTCAGGGGCTTGGCCCCGTATCGCTGCTTGCAGCTATATTTCCACTTGTTCCTTAACCTGTAACCAAGAACACTAACACACACAGACACAGTTTCTTCAAGATTGGATTTGGTGAGGAGGAGAGTCTTCTCAAAACATTAAGATAACATGTTCTTTCTCTCAAGGAGAGGATACTTTAAATCTAACTGTAAAGTAAAGACTTTAACTAAGAAATGGTCTCTCAACTATAGGTTTCAATGACTCCTGAGACCATTGCTATCAGGGTAGCCTAGAAAAGCAGATGGATGTAGTGACACCTGTTAAAGAAGTCATCTTCATCATTTCATCTCTGGAAGCCAGGCTAAATGAGCAAGCACTGTTACTGCATTCCTGGCATGGGCCAGACCCTTACGTTACACCTCAGATATCAAATACAGACATTTAAAGGATACATGAAATAACATTTTCGATAATCACACTGATAATTTCTATAACAAAGTAAAATCTCATAAGCCTAGAGAAGTCATTCAACTCATTTGATATATAGAAGGAAAACTATTGATTAATACCTTGATTATAATCACTCATTAGATATACATTGAAGCAGCAGTGTGTTCCAGAATCCACTTCTTCAGGACTTCATAACAAAAACTTAACTTGAATCATTACAATAAGGGTGTTGCTTATTTATAACGTTGAAAATATGATTAACCTAAAATATCTGCATTTTTTTAATCAATGAAAGAATTGTGTTGTACAAGGAACAGCAGTTCTAATGCATACTTTTACCTAATACATTTATCAAAGGTAATTGAGTGATCACTAGGAACATACTATAACCATTAGAACATGAAAAAAGTAGAAATTACAGTATTTTTTTAATAATAATATGTTTGTACTATACTTACAGTAAGGGAGGTATTGTCAAAATTTCACCTGTAGTAAGTCAGTGTGGTCACTAGGAAAGCACTACACCCTTTGGAACATGAAAATATACTTTAGGTGAATTACAGTATTTTTTTCTTAAACTTATTTGTTTATTGTACGTACAGTAAAGGAGGTATTGTCAAAATTTCACCTGTAGTAAGTCAGTCTGGTCAATAGGAAAGCACTACCTTTGGAACATGAAAAAAATCCCTTTGGTGAATTACTGTAACTTTGACATAAAACATATTTGTGTACTGTATGTACAGTAGCCTACACAAAAGTACACTAAAGCAGTCTAGGTGAATACGCAGCAAATATCAAACCTGAAACTATTTTTACCCTGGTTGGCAATATTTTTTTATTTTTTTTACTTGACTATGTTCATGATGCTGTCCACGTATGTGGTACTGAGGTCCTACATGATCAAGTCTGCAACTTGGGTAAAGTTGGTTTTATATTTGCATATTCGCGGAGTTCCACGTTCAATATCTCGTGAGCGGAATATTGTTACTACACAAATAACATTGTTTTAATATTTAAATCTTCCTCAAAACGAGCTTTCCTTCGGGTTTGCACTTTGTAGGTCCCTTCTTAGCAGCCTGCGCATAGAGATAATGTATTTTGTCCAGTGCGAAGGAAAGATCGTTTTGAGGAAAATTATGTTGTAGCTTCTGGTGTTTTATCTGTAGTTATATGTGATAGGTGTTTTCTGTAGCAACAACGTTTAGTTCACGAGTTATTGAACGCGGAAGTCCGCGAATGTGCGAATATCGAATATAAAACCAACTTTACCTAAGTGTGTGGATGTGGATGTGATGTAGTGTTGTGTCCTCATCTACTACTGTTGTGTCCTCGTGTGTGTGTGGATGTGATGTAATGTTGTGTGCTCATCTACTGTTGTGTGTGTGTCTGTGTGTCTGTGTGTGTGTGTGTGTGTGTGGATGGATGTGATGTAGTGTTGTGTCCTCAATTTACTGTTGTGTCCTCGTGTGTGTGTGTGTGTGTGTGTGTGTGTGTGTGTGTGTGTGATGTAGTGTTGTGTCCTCATCTACTGTTGTGTCCTCGTGTGTGTGTGTGTGTGTGTGTGTGTGTGTGTGTGTGTGTGTGTGTGTGTGTGATGTAGTGTTGTGTCCTCATCTACTGTTGTGTCCTCGTCTGTGTGTGTGTGTGTGTGTGTGGATTCGATGTAGTGTTGTATTCTCATCTACTGTTGTGTCCTCGTGTGAGTGTGTGGATGTGATGTAGTGTTGTGTCCTCGTGTGTGTGTGTGTGTGTGTGTGTGTGTGTGTGTGTGTGTGTGGATGTGATGTAGTGTTGTGTCCTCATGTGTGAGTGTGTGATGTAGATGATCTGATGAAGAGTTTCTCATCCTCACACTCATCAGTCTGGACTCCACGCTCTGCTCACACAGTGTGTGTTTGTGTAGTTTGAGCGTTTGATTGTGTGTATCTGCAGTTGCTGCTGTTTGCTGATTTTTTTAGGGCCAAACCTCTTAATACCAATTTGGTTTAAAGGTTCAATCTATGCATCTATCTCTCCGTCCGTCTGTCTGTCCGTCTCTCCGTCCGTCTGTCTGTCTATCTAATAATTCTAATCCATCCATCCATCCATCACTTTTGTTGCATTGTGATGTTTAACACAGTATTTTACTCTGTGTGTGTCTGTGCGTGTGTGTGTGTGTGTGTGTGTGTGTGTGTGTGTGTGTGTGTGTGTGTGTGTGTGTGTTCTCTAAGGCTCCGGAGTGCAGTGTCAATGGTCTGGAGGAGAAGCTGCTGTTGTTCAGACACGAGCCGAACACTGAGCAGGTCTTACACAGACTCACTGAAAAACATGACTTACGTGACGGAGATCTCGTGGAGGTGGTGCTCACTGGTCAGTCAACACACACACACACACACACACACACACACACACACACACACACACACACACACACACTCACGCACACACTCCATGCAGATGATGTTGACAGCTGTCAATCACTTTGATCCCTCTATAGGCACGGCTTTGGTGACCGAAACAAAGTACCGCCCACATTCCTTAGTCGTCCAATCGTATCGCACACCTACGTTTTGTCACTACTGTGGAGAGATGCTATGGGGCCTCGTCCGGCAGGGCCTGAAATGTGAAGGTATGACTGCGCTTTATCACACACTGTATATAATGCAACAAAATGAAGTCTTATACAGAATATTTACATACTTTATTGCTTAATTGCTTATTTGTTTGTTTGTTTGTTTGTTTATTATTTATATATTGTATTTCTTATTTAATATTTATAACATTAATTATATTAATTTATTTATAAATATTTATTTGGAATTTATTTATTCTTGCTTAGTAACAGGACTTTTTTTATTTTTATTGTTGTTGTTTAACACTGAAATGTGTTAAAGTTACGACTGCACCAAACACTGAAAATATGATAAAATGTATTCTTATATAGGATTTTTTTTTGTTTTATTGTATTGCTTAATTTCTTATTTATGTGTTTGTTTATTATTTAATATTCATATTTATTACAATATTTAAATGAATTATTTATAATATAAATTATATTGTATTTATTTTATTTCATAGTTTCTACGACATATTACTTGGCATTAGTTTATTTAAAATGTATTTTAGAGAATATTAAGGTTTATTTGTTTATTATTTGTATATCGTATTTCTTATTTAATATAACAAATTATATTATTTATAAATATTTATTTAGAAGTTATTTATTCTTGCTTAGTAACAGGACTTTTGTTGCACTATGTTGTTTGACACTAAAATGTGTTAAAGTTACGACTGCACCAAACACTGAAAATATTATAAAATGATTTTTGATCTTTAATTATTAATAAAAAAAAAAAAAAATTATGAATTTTGTTTTATTGTATTGCTTAATTTCTTATTTATGTGTTTGTTTATTATTTCATATATTTATTTTATTGCATAGCTTCTATGACATGATTCTTGGTATTAGTTTTATTGCATAATGTTTTCTATCACTGAAGTGTGACTTTAAGACTGCGGGAAACACTGATGTTTTACTGTGACTTTCCTCAGGTTGTGGCCTCGACTTCCACAAGCGCTGTGCGTTCAAGCTGCCCAACGACTGCTCTCGCGTGTTTCGCCGGTGTGGGCCGAGCCTGTCGCTGTTTCCCCCGGGACGCCCACGACCCCCGTCGCTCTCCAACCACGCGGGAGGAAGCCTGGAGGAGGTGACGACCCTGAACAACCAAACGCTCGTGTTTCTGTCCGCGGTCTCAAAGGCTCCCTGATAGGGCTGCACGATTAATCGCACTTAAATGAGTTGGCACATCACGATTGTTTGTTATGCGCAGCTTGTCATTGATGCACGGCTCTGTAAACGCGGCTCCTCCTTAAAGCACTGTGAGTTTGAGTCACTTATAACGTGCATTTGAAAAAGCAACACGCGTCAAACATCTTTCCCAACATGAGAAGCATTTATGAACCTCTTGTCCAACAAAAGACAACATTTAATAACATGCTTTTACTCCAAACTCACTTCATAAGGACAGTTGAGCTCATCCTTCTGTGAAATGATGTGATTCTTACACAGAATAAGGCAGTCGTGTGTTTATTAGTCGTGTTTAATCAAAGCGTTTCAATCTTCTGTTTATTCAGCAACAGAGATAGGGGTTTCCTGGAATGATGTGTGTTATCATACTTCTGCTGTGGGGCATATTTGGGGTGTGTGTGTGTTTGTGAGACGCCCTCTGGTGTTCAGATTGACATGTGGTGTGTGTGCGTGTGTGTTTGTGAGACGCCCTCTGGATATGTGGTGTGTGTGTGTGTGTGTGTGTGTATGTGTGTGAGACGCCCTCTGGATATGTGGTGTCTGTGTGTGTGTTTGTGAGACGCCCTCTGGTGTTCAGATGGACATGTGGTGTGTGTGTTTGTGAGACGCCCTCTGGTGTTCAGATGGATATGTGGTGTGTGTGTGTGTGTGTGTGTGTGTGTGTGTGTGTGTGTGTGTGTGTGTGTGAGACGCCCTCTGGTGTTCAGATGGATATGTGGTGTCTGTGTGTGTGTTTGTGAGACGCCCTCTGGTGTTCAGATGGACATGTGGTGTGTGTGTTTGTGAGACGCCCTCTGGTGTTCAGATGGATATGTGGTGTGTGTGTGTGTGTGTGTGTGTGTGTGTGTGTGTGTGTGTGAGACGCCCTCTGTATGGCGCTCGAAATGTTTCATTCGGCGACGAGACTGACAAGCACGACAGATAACACACGTGTATACGTGCGTGTACGTCTCCATTTGTTTTATATGGAGACGTACACGCAAATATCACGTCACGTAGACACATCAATAACGTGTAGCTGTTGATCGTTACAGACGTGACAGCGGCGTCACGTTAGAAGTTAACGTGTGGATAACGTCTGCACGTCTGAACGTCTGCCCGTCTTAACGTCTGCACGTCTGAGCGCCTAATTTTCCTTATTTTCTCATACATTTAGGCTACTGTTATAGACATTATAGATAATCTTATTTTGGCAGTTTACTTAGGGCTACATTGGATTTATTTATTTCTATAATGCTGAATGTCTGTTAAGTACATACATTTGGTATCCCAATGATAGATAAAAGTATATTGTCATGTATACGATCTTATGAGAGACAAATAAAATGGGCTAGTAAAATTCATATAATTATTTGTTTGTTTAAGATTTGTTAAAGCCCTGCAGCAGCCGGTCTGCATGCCTCAAGTTCATTCATAGATGCTGCATTTAGTATTAATTAACCATTCAGAAACCACTTTAAAACTTATTGGATTTTAAACTAAAATTAATTATCATACTTCTGATTGCCGGTTACTGCTATACTTATTCTGAACAGGTCATTAATCATTCAATTTAAAATCGTTTAACATAAATATACTATTTAATAGAGCTACACTACAGTTTTTATAAAGCTTAGCACTCTATTAAATCTAGCCTAGTCATACTGCACATTTTTTTGCTATTATGTTAAGAGCATACAAATATATCACCCAACTCAGGCAAAACAATTGACAGCCCTAATAAATAAAGTAAAAGGCTTAAACGGATGCATCTTGTTTTCACCTGCAGGAAAACAAACACTTAAAACAAAAATGACATGAAATGCCCACTAACATCAGTAGGTGGCAGCAGAGGGACACTCATCTGCTCATTAGCCATGTCCACTCCTTGAGATACTTGTAGGAAGTTTCAGTAAGTCTTGGGTCATTTATTCCTGTACATTAAGGGCTCAATGCCTTAACAATTTCTGAAAGGAGCAATGTTCGATATAGTGTACATTTGCTTTTGTAAAATATTTTCAGTGCTTTAAATGTCTTACAGATTTGTATTGCATGGGGCTTCTGCATGCATCTTTGGAAGTTATTCCACTAACACAAGATAAATAATGAGTTAAATGTATGACTGAATGATTTTAAAAAATTTATTTTTATGTCAAAACGAAGAGTTTGTAATGTCATTTGTAGCATCTTTTAATAACAGAATAATAGACTTAAATGGTCAGAGTATGACTGCTTTATTCTATGGTATTGTCTGCATGCTGGTCATAACGCAGCCACTTTAAATTCACATAATGTTTCACTTCTGAGTAACAGAAATATAATAAAATATATAATGAAAATGAATTGCCAACATGCCAAGAATATAAAAAATACCAAGTAAAACACAAATTTGTAAATATTTGTTTGAATGTTTCTGTAATGAGCAGTTTTTAGAAAACCAGAATGCCTGTAAATAAACAATATATTAATGACTGGCATTTCACACAATAGTCGATGAAAATACAGTTCCAAACAGCGCCACAGCAGAACAACTGCAATTGTCTAAAAGGAGTAGTTGTGTGGGTGTTAAATATATATTTGTGTTTTTGAAAGAATAGGTTGAACATCAACCAGTAATCCAATAGAACAGCGACTTGGCGCCATCTACCAGCAATTTTATATTGATATTTAGTAGTTTCATATTTATTTAGCCTTTATTTATTTAGTTTAAATGAGCTTGCTAGAAGTTCATAGAACGATTTTTTATAACATAGAATTTAAGAATATAATTAAGTAATGCATCCACTCTACTATAGAGCTTTTTTTATTATTATTGTAGCCTATCGCCTGTTTCCTATTCCCATGCATGCTCGTGCATAATTGATATTGCAAAATACATTCAAAGCTTTTTACTGTTGAGATTCGTTTTTTTTTATGTATCCAAACCTAAATAGTATTTTCTTAATATTCTTCAATAATGTTAAAAGGTAGGCCTATGTTAAATAGCTATTAATGTGATTTTCTCTGCTGAAAATTACTTCATCTAATTTAATAATAGCTTTAATAGCTAAATTATCAAATCTTCTAGCCCACACTGTTCGAACAGTGTCTCAAATAAGACAAGTCCATTCAATTCAATTCAAATTTAGTTGTAAAGCTCTTTTCACAATATTGTTTCAAAACAGCTTTACAGAAAATGCATTTCAGAAATGTACATATAAAAATACAGTTAGTAAGTTAATAATTTATTAATCCATCATACAAGTAGCTGCATAAAAGCACGTGCGCTATTTTTAAATTAGTCAAGGCACGTTTTGCGTTCAGACGTGCAGACGTGTAGACGTTCTCCACACGCACGTTAACACGTCTTTAAGCTTGGTTAGGAAAGAAATGACACAAAGCGAGCGCCATACTCTGGTGTTCAGATGGATATGTGGTGTGTGTGTATGTGTGTGTGAGACGCCCTCTGGTGTTCAGATGGATATGTGGTGTGTGTGTGTGAGACGCCCTCTGGTGTTCAGATGGATATGTGGTGTGTGTGTGTGTGTGTGTGTGTGTGTGTGTGTGTGTGTGTGAGATGCCCTCTAGTGTTCAGATGGATATGTGGTGTGTGTGTTTGTGTGTGAGATGCCCTCTAGTGTTCAGATGGATATGTGGTGTGTGTGTTTGTGTGTGAGATGCCCTCTGGTGTTCAGATGGATGTGTGTGTGTGAGACGCCCTCTGGTGTTCAGATGGATATGTGGTGTGTGTATGTGTGTGTTTGTGTGTGTGAGATGCCCTCTAGTGTTCAGATGGATATGTGGTGTGTGTGTTTGTGTGTGAGATGCCCTCTGGTGTTCAGATGGATATGTGGTGTGTGTGTGTGTGTGTGTGTGTGTGTGTGAGAGACGCCCTCTGGTGTTCAGATGGATATGTGGTGTGTGTGTGTGTGTGTGTGTGTGTGTGTGTGAGACGCCCTCTGGTGTTCAGATGGATATGTGGTGTGTGTGTGTGTGAGATGCCCTCTGGTGTTCAGATGGATATGTGGTGTGTGTGTGTGTGTGTGTGTGTGAGACGCCCTCTGGTGTTCAGATGGAGCATTCACTACTGATCAGCCGTTGCACTGAAAAGCTGTGCATCAAATAATCGCCGCCTTTGCCAGATCGCGTGCGGTTTCATTGCGATTAATCGTGCAGATCTACTCCCTGACGAAGTTTGTCTTCTCCATCAGATCAGCATAAGGAAGCCGTCGCGCTCTCGGCCGCCGTCCTGGGTCGACGTGCCGGTGTGTGTGGGGGTGTCTGAGGGGAAGGAGGGGCGACCGCGTGTTCCTCACACCTTCCACATACACACCTACACCAAACCCACCATGTGCCAGCACTGCTTCCGGCTGCTCAAGGGCCTCTTCAGACAGGGCATGCAGTGCACCGGTGAGAGGGGTCAAAGGTCACAGATTCAGATAAAACATTTATGCTGTGTCCCAATTCACCTACTTAGAATTTTGTCTTTGAAATTATGGTGGGATTATAGACCTTATTCAGAGCAGTGCCGGGTGAAATCCACACGTCCCAGATGTGGGCCAGATCTGGGCCGACACTATGTTGCTGTCTGTAGTGCAATTAGCCGGTGAAGTGGATTTACTTATTGAAGAGTTACTGAAAGAGATCATGAGCATTGTAATGTTTGAAGCGGATGTCATTACTAATAACTGATTTTAAAACGAGCGGTTCATTCATAGATCCGTAAGATCTTAGCCTACCTTATCTCACAACTCTGACTTTATTTCTCTCAATTCTGCGTGATATAAATTCGCAATTGCGAGTTATAAAGTCAGAATTTTCTTTCTTGCTATTGTGAGTTTATATAATACAATTCTGACATTATAACACACAATTCTGACTTTATATCTCCTCGCAATTCTGACTTTATATCTCCTCGCAATTCTGACTTTATATCTCCTCGCAATTCTGACTTTATATCACGCAATTCTGACTTTATATCTCCTCGCAATTCTGACTTTATATCTCCTCGCAATTCTGACTTTATATCTCCTCGCAATTCTGACTTTATATCTCCTCGCAATTCTGACTTTATATCTCCTCGCAATTCTGACTTTATATCTCCTCGCAATTCTGACTTTATATCACACAATTCTGACTTTATATCTCCTCGCAATTCTGACTTTATATCTCCTCGCAATTCTGACTTTATATCACGCAATTCTGACTTTATATCTCCTCGCAATTCTGACTTTATATCTCCTCGCAATTCGGACTTTATATCTCCTCGCAATTCGGACTTTATATCTCCTCACAATTCTGACTTTATATCTCCTCGCAATTCTGACTTTATATCTCGCAATTCTGACTTTATATCACGCAATTCTGACTTTATATCACGCAATTCTGACTTTATATCTCCTCGCAATTCTGACTTTATATCTCCTCGCAATTCTGACTTTATATCTCCTCGCAATTCTGACTTTATATCTCCTCGCAATTCTGACTATATCTCGCAATTCTGACTTTATATCTCGCAATTCTGACTTTATATCTCCTCGCAATTCTGACTCTATATCTCGCAATTCTGACTTTATATCTCATCGCAATTCTGACTTTATATCTCCTCGCAATTCTGACTTTATATCTCCTCGCAATTCTGACTTTATATCACGCAATTCTGACTTTATATCACGCAATTCTGACTTTATATCTCCTCGCAATTCTGACTTTATATCTCCTCGCAATTCTGACTTTATATCTCCTCGCAATTCTGACTTTATATCTCCTCGCAATTCTGACTTTATATCTCGCAATTCTGACTTTATATCACGCAATTCTGACTTTATATCACGCAATTCTGACTTTATATCTCCTCGCAATTCTGACTTTATATCTCCTCGCAATTCTGACTTTATATCACGCAATTCTGACTTTATATCTCCTCGCAATTCTGACTTTATATCTCCTCGCAATTCTGACTTTATATCTCCTCGCAATTCTGACTTTATATCTCCTCGCAATTCTGACTTTATATCTCCTCGCAATTCTGACTTTATATCTCCTCGCAATTCTGACTTTATATCACGCAATTCTGACTTTATATCTCCTCGCAATTCTGACTTTATATCTCCTCGCAATTCTGACTTTATATCTCCTCGCAATTCTGACTTTATATCTCCTCGCAATTCTGACTTTATATCTCCTCGCAATTCTGACTTTATATCACGCAATTCTGACTTTATATCTCCTCGCAATTCTGACTTTATATCACGCAATTCTGACTTTATATCTCGCAATTCTGATTTTATATCTCCTCGCAATTCTGACTTTATATCACGCAATTCTGACTTTATATCACGCAATTCTGATTTTATATCTCCTCGCAATTCTGACTTTAGATGTAAACACGCCATTTTGAGATAAAAAGTCTTAATTATCTTTTACATTTTTTATTCTGTGGTTGAAACAAGCTTCCATAGAAAACCCCCTTTTGGACGCTTTATTTTTAAGAGTTTAAACATCGGTGAGAAATCAAATCAGATTTGTTTGTCCTGGTAAAAGGTAATCTCACATGAGTCTCTCTTCCCTGAGTTTTGGAAGAGATCTTAAACTGAGCTTTGATTTGTCGAGATTTTAAAGAAAACGTTTAAAATCGTTTTCTTCAAGTCAAGTCAACCTTGATATACTGAGAACTTCACTAAGTCTTCTGAGCAATAACATGTTTCTTCATTTCTCTCCAGACTGTAAGTTTAATTGTCACCGCAGATGTGAGTCTCTCGTTCCTCCTGATTGTCGGGGTGAGAGGGCAAACGGAGAAGGTCAGTTTGTTTTGTTTTTTGTCTCCCATACACTCTACACTTTATTTTAAGGTGTCTTTGTCACAGTGTAATTATGCATTTAAGTACTGAATAATATTGAGTAACTACATGTGCTTACTATAGGTTTAGGGTTAGGGTTAGTTGCATGTAATTATGCATAATTGATAGTTATTACTACAGAAACTACATTTAACACGCGTAACAAGGACACCATAAAATAAAGTATTACCTACATTTTTCATTTGGAAATCATATTTATTTATGTAATTACTGTAATGTAGTATTTTCATGTAAAGTAACATAAATTAAAGGCAGTGTAAAAATGCATGATGGATAAACACTTGACAATTTTTAAATATATATAATTGTTTTTTTATCAAGGGATGTTTGATACTTTTTGTTTTGACAAACTTTGTCAACATACTGAGAAAATGTTTGAAAATCAATATTAACAATTCAAATTTTGTGTAAATTAAGCTTTCTTGATCCAAAAGTGTATGTGCTTAAGATAATGAATTCCAAATTCCAGTGGAATTTGCACGGTTTGACGTGATGTGATAAGCGATCGTTAGATTTAAAGGGATATTTCACCGCTGGAAAGATGAATGTGTATTTAAAATGGGTCATTTATGTAGCCTGGTTAAAACCAGACCATTCTCAGTAGTAACTGAGTTATAGTTTGGCAAAGCTTCTTTAATAACTCATTTCCAAAGGGGCGTCACCAACGGACGTCACTCAAATGTCTCTGGGCACAATTGGATAGACCTAAAACCAATCAGAGCGATCGTCATCGTGTAAAGCCATATGCTGCGTCCCAATTCGCCTAAGTTACACTACGCCATAAAAGTATTTACTCTTTTTGTGAAGAAAGGGTATTTACTTTTGAATGTGTAGCAAAAAAGTAGGCAAGCTTTGGGACATACTACTTCGTCATCTTTATCGGACGGATCTGTCGCGTGCGTCCTGTCACGTAAACTGCCCTGTCAATCATCTCGTCACAGTTAAAATCCTCTATTAAATCTAATTTAATATCCTACCGTTTCGGAGAGAAATGTAGCAGCACGTTCATCTGCCAGTGGGTCTTTCATGGAGACTGTCCTCATGTGTTTGCAATTTGAATATAATAATGCATTTAAAAGTTGCTGCGCTTCACCAACGGACGTCGCTCAAATGCCTCTGGGCGCAATTGGATAGACATTCGTCTATAGCGATCGTCATTGTGTAAAGCCCGCCCCAACGTTTCTGATTGGTGCCGCGATTTCAACGTATTAGAAATGGGCTTGAATGAGCTCTTTGCCAGACTACTTGCAGAGCAAATCTAAATTTGCCGTAAGTTGTCTGGGTTTTCCCAGGCTATCATTTATGTAGTAGAAATGTGAAATTATTTTAGAAGTTGGTGCCTTCTAGACTGAGAAAAGCCAGAAAATGTACTTTTGGCTCATGTGGATGAAAGACAACAACTCCCAGAATGCACTTGCTTCGCTGCCCTACGAGGACACTCCCGAGCCACACCTCCCGGTTACAGAGGGCCGTATCGGGAGAAATGATACAGCTAGGCTACTAGTCGACTCGAAACTGAAAAGACAGCGTTTTATCGTGAGATCCCTCTATGGGCGGGCTGAACACATGCGGGACGAGCTCCTCCTACTGGCTGGAGTCTCTCGCCTCTGGACAAAAGAGCCTCCGATGACGCTAAATGACGATTTTTGCGTCATCAGAGTTTTTTTTTCCAGACACACAATATAGAAATCTCTCATCTCAGGGGGACATGAGGGAGGGAAGCACGGCCACTCGAAAATACTACCGGGTTTCTACTGATACAAAGCTTAATGCTAATCAGTGGAATATCCCTTTAATCAGCGCGATTTACTGCAATGCTTTTTCCCCCTTAGTTGGTCAGAACAAAAGTGGATGTTACTTGTTCAGACGGCATTTTCCGGTGAAAATTCTTATGTTGGTCATACTTCCCAAAAGTAGAATCTGTGATTGTGAATGACAGGATCCACACCGGCGCGATGACTGACAGCCACACGTTCACCTCAAAACATTGGATTCGTCCGCGCTGTGCCGTGCCGAGGCACAACCCACGTAAAGCTGATGATTCCGCGAATAACTGCAATTGCAGATTTCGATCAGAGATGAAAAACTACAGACTGCAGCTTTAAATCATTACATTTTTCGCTAACTGTGATTTTGTACATGTACATTTCTAAAATGCATAACTTAGACAGTTACCTCTGATAACAGATCTTTACAAATAAATGTGAATTGTAATATGGAATCATACATTTTCTGTAAAGCTGCTTTGAAATGATGTGTGTTGTGAAAAGTGCTATTCAAATAAATGTGAATTGAATTGAATTGAATTTTCAGAGGCGAGTCAGGATTCGGAGGAGAACGCGGCAGTGGTGTCAGTAAACGCACTTTATGAAGAGCTGCGATATAAAGACCCTCCACCAGCGGATCAGATGATGATGACGCTGCAGACTCCTGTCACGTAAGTGTTCACACCACAGATGATCCAGAGGAGAGAGCTCAGCGTGTTCACATCTGTGTGTGTGTGTGTGTGTGTGTGTGTCAGGCCGTGCTTCAGCAGTAATATCCCTCTGATGCGAGTGGTGCAGTCTCTCAAACACAGCAAGAGGAGAGCCAGTGGAGTGGTGAAGAAAGGCTGGTTGATCCACTACACCAGCACTGACACACTGGTGAGACTCTCCTCTCTGTTCATAGATCATTATATACACTACTGTGCAAAACTTTGGGCTCAGGATGATGTTTTTAATATTTCCGCTGACCAACGCTGCATTAATTAGATCAAAAATACTGAAAAAAGTGAAATATTATTACAATTTAAAATAACTGTTTTCTGTGTGAATATATAGTAAAATGCCATTTATTCCTGTGATCAAAGCTGGATTTTCAGCATCATTACTCCAGTCTTCAGTGTCACATGATCCTTCAGAAATCAGTATAATGTGATTTAATAATATTATATTTATAATATAATTGTAATAATATTTGATGCTCAAGAAACATTTCTGATTATCAATGTTGAAAACTGTTGTGATGTTTAATATTTTTGTGGAAACCGTGATGTTTTTGTTTGTAGATAATTTGTATGTTTGTTTTTTGCAGAGAAAGCGTCACTACTGGGTATTAGATTGTAAAAGTATCACCTTGTACCCGAATGAAAACAGCAGCAAGTACTATAAGGTTTGTTCATTTTCATACGGCATCATGTGACCTTCAACACTTTAACACTTCATGATGGAAAACACATCCACGTTTGACACATACTCTACATCACCGTCTTCATGAGGTTCTGCTCGTGTGTGTGTGTGTGTGTGTGTGTGTGTGTCTGTGTGTGTGTGCAGGAGATCTCTCTGTCGGAGGTGCTGCAGGTTCGAGGCCCGACTCAGCTCACGGTCCCAGTGTTGCCAGGCAACAGCGAGCACTCGTTCGAGCTGCTGACATCATCACTGGTGTACTGTGTGTTCGCGGATCAGGACGGCCCGTCGTGGGACTCGGCCCTCAAACTGGCCCTCAGACCCGTCCAGGGCACCGCGTGCGAGACCACAGACGCCCCCGGTGAGAGCAACAAGAGGCTAATTATGGTTCTAGAGAACATGAATAGGCCTGATAAATAGTGTGTGTGTGTGTGTGTGTGTGTGTGTGTAAACATATGTGTGTGTGTGTGTGTGTGTGTGTGTGTGTGTGTGTGTGTGTGTGTGTGTGTGTGTGTGTGTGTGTGTGTGTGTGTGTGTATATGGCTGTGAAAGGTTCTAAATGTATTTGTATAGCACTTTTCACATTATACTCATCGTTTCAAAGAAGCTTTACTGAAAATCATGATGTTAATGTTTATAAAACCTTCATGCTTTATAGTTGCATGTTGCAGATTACAGCTGTGTGATCATATATTTTACACTTAGCAATAATACAAGCAATCAAGCAGTTGAGATTTGCTATATAGTTTTATGTGAGTGTGTGTGTGTGGATACGGTCAGCTCGACATATATACAACTTTTAATATATTGCTACATACATAATATTGATGCAGAAACAAACAAAGAACAGTATTTTCATTAACTAACATCAACAAAGATGCTGAAACACATTGATCATGTTGCATTAACTAACAAATGAGACTTTATTGTTAGTGTTTTAGTGTTCTGCATTTGTCGTATGTCTATAATGTTAAATAAAGTTGCTCCTGGTGTGTTGGCAGGTGAAGGAGAGAACGGTGACGAGACTCAGGTGAAACTCTCAGTTATTTACTGTAAAGATGTTTCCTCACACAACACCCGGCGTGTTTCCACGGGATAACCTGTGTGTGTGTGTGTGTGTGTGTGTGTGTGTTGCAGGACATCAGTGAGCTGTATCAGATCTTCTCTGATGAGGTTTTGGGTGCGGGTCAGTTCGGGGTGGTTTACGGAGGCACTCACAGGCAGTCGGGACGTCCCGTCGCTATCAAAGTCATCGATAAAACACGCTTTCCCTCCAAACAGGAGATGCAGACTAAAAACGAGGTCTCCATATTGCAGGTATGTTTCCACACAATTCAAACCGATTGTGTTGCTTTTATTGTTGTTATATGTTCCAGATGTGTGTGTGTGTGTGTGTTTCAGAAACTGTCTCATCCAGGAGTCATTTGTTTAGAAGGCATGTTTGAGACGATGGAATATACGTTCGTTGTGATGGAGAAGCTCCACAGCGACATGTTAGAGACCATTTTATCTCACGAGAACGGCCGTCTGCCTGAACGCACCGCACGCTTCCTCGTCACTCAGGTAATGAGCTCGCTGAAAACACACAACACAACTCCAACTTCATTTTTGGGGGGAACCAATTGCTAAAGTTCCTTGAGATGTCTTTTTTTTTAAATAACCTTAATAGCTAATATTTCTACGTTGCCAGGTGGTTATTTTATTCTCTTCTGCTCACCAAGGCTGTATATATTTGATCGAAAAATACGGTAAAATACATTAATATTCTGAAATATATTTCTCTAATTGAATATATTTTAAAATGTAATTTATTCCTGTGATCAAATCTGAATTTTCAGCATCATTACTCCAGTCTTCAGTGTCACATGATCCTTCAGAAATCATAATAATATGATGATTTGATGCTCAAGAAACATTTCTGATTATTATAAATGTTGAAAACAGTTGTGCATGAATTGCACACTAATCCACTTCATATAGATCTTAACCGTCCTATTGCATTCGGGTTAGTTTTGACTTGGAAGAGGTACAAAATTTAAAAAAATTGACAAAATCCATAGTTTTTAGTACAAAAATTAAACTTTGGATATGTGTTAAATGGATTTAATTAAATTCATTTGAACTTATAACTCATGACTGCTGAAAACAAAATGTATAACAATTTAGTTTAAATGGTTATATTTATTTATGTGTATTTTACACATAATTTTTCAGATTTGTTTAAATAAATATAACCATTTAAACTAAATTGTTACACATTTTGTTTTCAGCAGTCATGAGTTATAAGTTCAAATGAATTTAACTAAATCCATCAAAGTCAATGGAGTTCATCCTGGTAGTTCTCATATATGTTCTTATAGATTTCATGAAATGATGTATTCAAAGAAAATGTCTCATAAATATAGATAAAAATTAGGATTTTCTTGCATCACCCTGTTTTTTCCTGCTTTACTTGTAAAAAAAATTTATTTCAAAGAATTTGAATTTGCAATTTTGTTATTAATAAAAAGGCGGTAAATTAAGTAATAGCATGATAAAAATATCACTAATTAATGATACAGATACACAGATACAATATGGTTTTAGTTCAAAAATATTAATTTATGACTGTTTTATAACCTTACGTTTCACCGGGTCCAAACAGACCCAGGAATGAAACAGGTGTTTTTCAAATGCATTACCATATTCAAAATAAAGGTTCTTTATTGGCATCTGTGGTCCCATGAATATCCTTTAAAGTCCCCCTGTGGTGAAAATCAAGCTTTTAATGTTGTTTATATGTCTATATGGTGTTTTTAATACGCTTTAAGACAAACCATGTGTAAATTCATAAGTCGACACCATTGCTGAGTATTTTCTCCTTAAAACTGCAGTGAACCAAAGACAGTCTCAAAAACACGCTTTGAAATCGCTGGTGTTTCTGACGTCACAAACTACCTTGTAACCAATCAGATCAACGTGTGATCGTCAACCAGTGGATCTCTGAGCTGAGTGAGTGAGTGGAGGCGGGGCTCATTTGCATATTCATAGAACTGCGAATACTAAATGAGCCAAGGGTGTCGAGTTACATTCAAGATATTTTAAGTCAAGTCAAGTCAAGTCAAGTCAAGTTTATTTGTATAGCGCTTTTCACAATACAGATTGTATCAAAGCAGCTTCACAGTATTAAATTAAAATAATACAACAAAGTTTGTTTCAAGAGGAATTTATTGATTGATAAAATTAAATTAAATATCCCCAAAATATCCCCAACTGAGCAAGCCAAAGGCAACAGTGGCAAGGAACCGAAAAACTTCATCAAGTGACCTAATGGTGTCCTAAAACTCCATCAGGTGACCTTGGAGAAAAAAAAACCTTGGGAGAACCCAGGCTCAGTCGGGGGCCAGTTCTCCTCTGGCATTTATGAGCTAGAGGCCGGATTGTAGTTTGAACTGTAGGATTATATGAATGCCTGGCTGAAGAGATGCGACTTTAATCTAGTTTTAAACTGGGAGAGCGAGTCTGAGCAACGAACAGTATCAGGAAGACTATTCCAGAGTTTTGGAGCCAAATGTGAGAATGCTCTCCCTCCTTTGGTGGTTCTGGATATCCTAGGTATGACCAAAAGCCTTGAATTTAGTGATCTTAAAGAGCGCGATGGATTATAGGGTGATAAAAGATCCGTTAAATAGACTGGAGCTAAGCCGTTTAGGGCTTTATAGGTCAGTAGCAATACCTTGTAATTAATACAATTAAGGCATGAAGAAGAAAAAAATCAAGGAAAAAATTTCATTTTGGTGATCAAAGATGAGTTTTAAGGGATAAAATGATTGACTACAGGGGGACTTTAACATCCATGGAATCTTTCCATTCCACAAAATGCTCTTTATAGTGGAAAAAGGTTTGTAGGTTTTTAGAATGTTCTTCACACTAAGAAAAACTGTTCACTGAAAGGTCAAATGGTGGTTTTGTGGCATCGGTGTGAAAAGCCCCTTGTGGAACCATTATTTTTAAGAGTGTAAATCAATGAAGACTAAAGAAGTGTTGTTTCATCGTCATCTTTAATCTCTTTCGCTGTTGATGTGTTGCTGAAGGTTCTGGAGGCTCTGAGGTACCTGCACCTGAGGCACATCGCACACTGTGACCTGAAACCAGAAAACGTGCTGCTGGCGTCACCTGAGCCGTTTCCTCAGGTCTGTAACCATTTCAGTTATTTTGAGTAAAGTCTAGTATTGCATGTGTCCTATATTCAGATATTGCTTTATATAACAGCTCAAACAAGCAATGCATGACAAATGCAATGCAAGTCGCTTTGCACAAAAGCATCTGTTAAATGTGTAAATGTAGTCATTCGCTATCCAGAAGTCCCAAATAAGATCCCAGTCTCTGTTTCAGGTCAAACTATGTGACTTTGGTTTCGCTCGCATCATCGGAGAGAAGTCGTTCCGGCGCTCGGTGGTCGGGACCCCTGCGTACCTGGCGCCCGAGGTCATCAGAAGTCACGGTTACAATCGCTCTCTGGACATGTGGGCTGTGGGGGTGATCTTATACGTCAGCCTGAGCGGGACGTTCCCTTTCAACGAGGACGAGGACATCAATCAGCAGATCACGAACGCCTCGTTCATGTATCCGCGCCAGCCGTGGTCCCTCATCTCACTGGAGGGTGAGAGACGGATGAATGATGCTTTTAAAGGGGATTACAGGAACAGTTCACCAAAAATTCTGTTATCACTTACTCTCATGTATTTAAAAAAAATGTGTGCTGTCAAATCGATTAATCGTGATTAATCGCAGCATAAAGGTTTGTTCATATATATTGTCCTGACTCTCTGTGGTCATTAAAAATCCCAGTATGTCCTTCGGAAAAAGAGTAGGGGCTTAACCCCGGTGTCCTGGCCAAATCTGCCCATTGGCCTCTGTTCATCATGGCCTCCTAATCATCCCCATATACACTGAATGGCTTCATCACTCTGTCTCCTCTCCACCAGTAAGCTGGTGTGTGTGTGTGTGTGTGTGTTCTGGTGCAATATGGCTGCACATTGGTGGTGGTTGAGGAGATCAATAGATGCTTCTATGTAAAGCGCTTTGAGTGCCAAGAAAAGCGCTATATAAATGTAATGAATTATTATTATTATTATTATTATTAATTTAAAAAAGAAAACTACCAATAGGTGGCGGTACATGTCCAAATGATTAAGTTAGTGAGTCATTCATTCATTCGATTCATTTAGGAATTATTTAAATGGCTCTCTTTATGAACGAGTCATTGAATCATTAGTTCACCCCACTGATTCGCTCAAACACTGATTCGTTCATTCAGAAACGAAACGCCACTGTGTTGCTCGGAGATGCACAACAGTCATGGCTTTATATTTCCGTTGGCTAAATTGAGCAAAAACAGACAATATTGTGTCTAAAATATGACAGCATTAAGTTCTTATTTATTGAACTGTTCTATAAAACAATATAACATTTGCACTCGTCGTGCTATTCGGGACAGAAACATCACTCGTGTGATATTGCTCAACTATATCATATCACAGGCATTTTTGCCCTGATACTCTATAGGCTTCTCTACACAGTGAGCGGTTGCTCTGCTTCATGTTCGTCACCAATCAACTAAATGAAATGTAAGATGTGTATTATATTTACAAACTGTTATGTTAGATGCGATTAATCGGTTTGACAGCACTATTTGTATTACATATGATTTTCTTTATTTCTCCGACCAGTTGACACCAATCTGTCTCCCATGATACCTTGCTCTGTTTTTTAACACTATTAATGTAATTAATAATCAAATAAACAGTGCATAGTTTAGAGGTGAATATTGTCTAGGACCATGAAATCCACTCAAAATATTAAAGAATAAATATTATTATAACAAAATATAGTAGGCTACATTCATTTCTTTTTTAAACAAATTGTCACTCTTTATTGTCCTCAGTCTCTTCTGACTGCCGAGTGACACCTAAATGAGGGTTTACTTTCCTTCTTTCTGTTAATGTCTCTCTCTCTCTCTCTCTCCCCCTCTCTCCCCCCCCCCCCCCCCCCCTCTCTCTCTCTCTCTCTCTCTCTCTCTCTCTCCCCCCCTCTCTCTCTCTCTCTCTCTCTCTCAGCGGTGAATCTGATCAATAACCTGCTGCAGGTGGTGGTGAGACGCAGGTTCAGCGTTGGCAAAGCCATGGGTCATCCCTGGTTTCAGGTCTGGTGACTTTCTCAAACAATCAACCAAATCCAATTGTATTTTACTGGCATGTTTAAGTGCATTGACTGGATGGACAGATGAACACAGTATGATTTATGCACATGTTGTCCATGTGTCCTGCAGAACTTCCAGATGTGGTGTGACCTGCGTGAGTTCGAGCTGCGGATGGGACATCGCTATCTCACTCATGAGGCGGACAACGAGCGCTGGAGATCCTACGCCCTGGAGAAAGGCCTCAGTTTCCCAGAACATTTAACAATAGTAGCAAATGAAGAACAGAAAACAGACGTGTAGATTTTATATTAATATAACTGTGAATATTGTATTATATGAACAACTCTGTGAATCTGCTGTGGTGTACATCCAATTATTTTGGTGTGTGATTTAGTGTTTGAGATATTTTTCAATAAAATAAGAAAATACTAACCTTGAGGTTTGTTTCTGATCTCGTATACTTTAAGTGTCATGTTGATGATTTGCACCCAACACACATCCTGAAAATCATTACTAGACTAAATTAGAATAAATTAAAACACTTCTGATTCATTTCTGGCTAACCATCATAACAAGAATAATTACAAGAATGATAAAGTTTTTGATTAGTTTGTTCATATTTTATTCTATTCGATTTAATGTTTGTTTAATCAAAGCTAATCCAAAATTATTAAAGCCTCTCCCACATGTTCATCTGGGACTCTTATTGTGTTATTGGCATTTTGTCTTTCCTTACTAGGACTTTTATTTTATTACGTTTTCTGAACGCGGAACTTCCGCGTACGTCATTAACAGCGTGCGAACCAGAGATGGACACAAACAGAACAGCGAAGGTGAGAATAATGACTTTAAGATTAATTATTTGGAAAATAAATACTGTAATCACAATTATTTAGGGCTTTAATTAAATTGATTAAATATGAAGTTATGTTAAATTGAAATTATTTTTAAAATAAGAATATTAGCAGGCCAACTGTATAATAACGTCTTTCTGTCAAGTCAAATTTACGTTCATATTAATGATTTTATCATAACGATCAGCACAGTTTCCATAACGTGTTATCTTTGATGGCTTGCGCAGTTATTTACCACTTAGTATACTTGTTGCAGTCTTAGTATACTTTATTTTTATTTTGACTTATGAAACTGCCATACACATTCAAGAATATAAACAGACATAATTATGATTTTTAATGTCTTACATGACAGTATTCTGCACTGTGACATGCTAAACGTCATACAAAACTCATCCATGCTTCGTCTAAGTTACCATTCATGCTATATTAGTGCTATCAAATCGATTAATCGCAATAAATTGCATCTAACATAAAAGTTTGTTTACACACACACACACACACACACACATATGTGTGTGTGTGTGTGTGTGTGTGTGTGTGTGTGTGTGTGTATATATATATATATATATATATATATATATATATATATAAACACATTATATTAACTTTTATGTTGGATGCGATTAATTGTGATTTGACAGCACTAATATATATACTGTATATTATTGTACTATATTATAATATCCACATTCATTTCCTTTTTGCACAGCTTGAGTTTGCGGTGCAGATGTCATGTGACAGCTGTGTTAATGCAGTAAAGGGCGTTTTGGAGAAAGAACCGGGTGAGTCGAGCACAACATGAAACACTTTTCTGTGTCATGAGCTATTATCTCATTCATATATGTGTGTGTGTGTGTGTGTGTGTGTGTGTGTGTGTGTGTGTGTTTAGGAGTGCAGTCGGTGCAGATAAACCTGGGTAAGGAGGAGGTTCTGGTTGAAACGACACTCACGTCTTCACAGGTCCAGACTCTGATTGAGAGCACAGGCAGACGGGCAGTGCTGAAGGGAATGGGCAGCTCAGAATCAGGTGTGACCAGAAACACTGTTAGTCTTAAAGCACAATGAGAACCATAGACTGTAAAAACATGTGGACCGTGACGTCACCCGCTGAAGAGCATTTTTGAAGCCCAAAGTGGGCAGAGCCGGCCGTCGGCCATCTTGGCAGCGCGTCACTCCTGGATAAACGAAAATAGGCAAAAACGGATTATCTGAGGTGACGTGACGCTAACAGACAGCAGACAAACGGCTCGTAGTGACATCAGCGGCAATCCACCTGTCACTCAAGTGGCCACGCCCCTAATTATGGAGAACTTTATGGCTTAGTATAATTTAAACGGATGAGTTATTTAAAAAAAATTCACCCCCTCACAGTCGTCATGAAGGGCAAAATTAGCTTTATAGGCCAAAACCACTTTTTACACCAGGCTGTAAACACATTTTTTCTGCTGTAAAGTTGGGCATTTTAACATGGGGTTCTGTGGGAGTGACTCTCTTTTGCAGCCGGTCTCTAGTGGCCAGTCGATGAACTGCAGTTTAACTCACTTCTGTGTTTGATTCGAGAGAGACTGGAAGGTTGCCGCTTGATGTGAACAAGCGTGAAACGGGCCTAATGCTTGTTATCTGTGTGTGTTGTTGTTGTCAGACCTGGGCGCTGCCGTGGCGATGGTCAGCGGGGCGGGGCTTGTGCAGGGCGTGGTCCGGTTCCTGCAGTTGTCACAGGAACGCTGTTTGATTGACGGGACGATTGACGGGTTGAAGCCCGGAGCGCACGGCCTGCATGTGCACGAGCTCGGCGACCTCACACAGGATTGCAGGAGGTATCACGACCCTTGACCTTTCACCTTTAGATCACACGGCAGTCTGTGTTTAGGAGCATGAACCCCATCCAGTCTGGTGATCGTGTGTCAAACAGAAGGCGTTATTCATTAGAAATCTCTCCCTGAAACAAAACGCACACTGCATTAGCTCAGAATGAAACATCTGAATGCATTGACGTTGTCCTGCTCAGTGTCTGCTGGATAATCATGATTATATGTGTGCTGTGTGTCCCTCAGCTGTGGAGATCACTTCAATCCGTTCAGGAAACCCCATGGAGCTCCTCAGGACTCAGACAGGGTACATCTACTTCATATTAGCTTCTGGACACACACAAGCCTTAAAGCCTTGGAGATTTCTAATGCTATTCACCAAGAAAAAAATTGAACACATTCTAAACTTGTTACACCCATAGACTGTAAAAAATAGGTTACACCTTTAATAGTTAACAATAGTTAATGAAGGTTTTTTTATTATTTTTTTTTAATCATATAGTTTATGAAGTTGACAGCTAGCCCCGGAGTATTCTATGAGGTGTTCAAAATGTCCTAAAACTATGGTAATACTGTAGTAGAAGCAAATAATTTATTATTATATGCATTTTATTAATGTATTTATTAATAAGTAATGTGTTTTTAATTACTTATTTATATTGCTGTTGTTATTATTATTTATTAATTTACTTATTTATTTTTATATATTTTATATTTGGTTTTAATTTGATAAATACATTTAATTTATTTAATAAATACATTTTATTTATTTAATAAATATATATATATATATATATATATATATATATATATATATATATATATATATATTTGTATATATATATATTTATTTATTTAAATATTTAAACTGCTAATTCTGTGTAGAAAAAGCATTAATTAAAAATTAATGCTTACATTTTTTTTGAATCTTTATAATATATATATTTTTAAAACAATAACACATTTTTTGTTATAATATAAATGTATTTAAATAAATGTATAAGTATAAATAAATATACTTATATAAATATATTATACTTATTTATATAAATATAATAAACATTTAATTATAAAATATATGATGTATTATAATCGTTTTATATAATGTATATTTTTATTTATTATATACATTTAATTTGTTTATGTATTAATAACAAATGTATTATATATATATTTAATGTTTCTAATAATATTTTTAGTTTTTTTTTAAAGAAGCAATAACAGAATTTTGTATTTTCTATTGCTTTAAAAAAATTTTTTTATATATTTTTATTGCTTTATTTTTATATGTATATTGAGTAACGTTGACTAATGAAATAAGGAATATAAATGTCTGTGTTTAACGCTGTGACTCTGTGACTCTCTAGCATGTGGGAGATCTGGGAAACATTACGGCAGATCCTGATGGAAGAGCTTCATTCCGGCTGGAAGACTCTCAGATAAAGGTAATAAAGCTGTGATCTCCAAACACAGTCCATGTTGCTCGGAGGAGCTGCCAGGTGTGTGTGTGTGTGTGTGCGTGTGTGTGTGTGTGCGTGTGTGTGTGTGTGCGTGTGTGTGTGTGTGCGTGTGTGTGTGTGTGTGTGCGTGTGTGTGTGTGTGCGTGTGTGTGTATGAACCCTGAGGCAGAGTGCTTGGATACACATATGAGATTATCTAAAGTCTCTGTTATTGTTAATTACACTAACCTTGTTTCATGGTCACACCTCCTCTTATATCATTCAGTGTCATCTAAAAATATTCATGCACTGATTTACCAAAGCCAGTGTATATAATACTCGTGTTCATGTATGATATGCCATGCTATGATGTCACATGTTTCTCCGGCTCTCTGTTTGGCAGGTGTGGGACGTGATTGGTCGATCTCTGGTGGTGGATTCTGGGGAGGATGATTTGGGCCGTGGGAATCACCCGCTATCCAAAATAACAGGAAACTCAGGAGAAAGGTCAGTTGATGACATCTTCATGCTTTACAGTCGTGTTTCTGGATATATGGATGTACGTATATATCCAACTTTATACATGGAGCTGGGTCTGGCCGATAATATAGTTTACATTTAGCGACGATATAAACGATCAAACTGTTGAGATTTGCTGTATAGTATCTAATCACTTTACTCAAGTGTACTGGATGTATGTGGATAAAGTTGAATATGCTTATGTCGTAAGAAACCTGCTATATTGCATTTGATTGACATGGATTTTATTAAATGGACTGACAATATAAAAAAATAAAAAAAGATGTCTAGCTCTTAACTGTCAGACTTATTAGTAATGTAACTAATATTGGGTTCTTGTGTCTGAATCAGTTTTTTATCCAGAGAAAACATGATGACAGAGATTTAAAATAAAGATGAAACACTTCTTCTAATGTCGTTATAAGCTGATTTAAAGGGATAGTTCGCCCTCATGTTGTTCCAGTCCTGTATGAGTTTCTTCTCCTGAACACAAAAAAGACATTTTGAGGAATGTGAGTGTGGCCCCATTTCCCCCTCTTCATACTATGGGACCAGCAACTGTTTGGTTACCAATATTCTTCAAAATCTTTTCTTTTGTGTTCAACAGAAGAACCTGAGGGTGAGTAAATGATGCCAGAATTTTCATTTTTGGGTGAACTATCCCTTTAAGTGAAGGTATTTCTTGCAGAAATCAAATCCCACTCTGTGCGGAGCTAATGCGCATGTTTTTCAAGTTCTTCAGTGGACTGTGTGTGTGTTTGCTTAGTGTCCGCTCTCTCTCTCTCTCTCTCAGGCTGGCATGTGGAATCATTGCTCGATCGGCCGGCTTGTTTCAGAACCCTAAACAGATTTGTGCCTGTGATGGTGTGACCCTGTGGGAGGAGAGAGATCGGCCCATCGCTGGGAAAGGACGGAGAGTCACTGACGCGCCGGCGGCTCATCTGTAATGGGTCGAGCATGTGACCTTCACACACGTCAAGGAATACAGATGGACATCAAGCACAGATATGAGGAAGGAACGAGATAAGAGACCAAAAACGTGCCTGTCTGAAGCTGTCGTGAATGTATGTTCAGGTTGAGATGAGATTCTGATGCCACAAATACAGAAATCAAACCATGTGTAATGATGTAGATGGTGTGGATATATAGCTGAATATCATAGTTATAATTCATTCCGTTATGCTTTAGTTTGTCTGATTTTACACACAGCTGCTGGAACTTCCAAATCAAAGTTTAAACTTCGAAAAAAAAGTTAAACAAATATTTTTATACACGATGAGTGATTAAAAAAAACTTAAATGTGTTTCAATGGGGCGATTTGTAAGCATTTACAAAAAATCTTCAGCACTTCTGTAATAATCACTTTAAAATGAATATCCCATTGGCCTAAACTGACCTAAAGTGTCATAATTTATTAATTGTTGTATTGTTTGTAATGTTTTATTTTTTTTTACTATTGTTGTACAGATAAAGAAATATAATACAAATATATAAAGCACGTGTAATAATGTTCCCACTAACAAAAACGACATTAGTGCTATGATGTTTTTTTTTTTACATATTTGATCCCAATAAAAAACAAGCATCTGTTTTGCCCAAAACAAGCCCAAATCATTCATTTATTGTGGTATAAAAAAACTGACTGTATTCTTATTTATGAAAAAACAATCCAAAGTTGCTTACAGTGCATGCATATCAGATTCAGAGAATTTAACAAAACTGAAAGCAGCAACAAATCTATGATTTAAAGAATTCTGTGGTTGGTGCATTTAAAATACTTTAGTGCAAGGTCTCTGCTTGCTTCCAGTTAAGTTTTGTTAAATTCCTGTTTACAATGAAAACACAAAAACGATGCATCGTGTGCATGCAATGGAGATGTGTGTGTGTGTGAATGCATCAGCACGCGCTCACTCAGTCCTCTGCTGAAGAATGAGAGCGTTTCTAAAGAACGGAAGTGGACCGACCATTTTGAAACCCCGCACCGCTTAGGTAAGATGGAAGATTTTTTCCTCTCTATATTTGTTTATGTTTTAAGCAATTCCATAATTCATCATATAGAACCAATAGGTGCCGATTGCCAATGAAACACGGAATGATGTAGCCGAGCTCGCGGTGTGATTTATAGAGAAACGCAGAGGGTTTTGGGGGCGCGGGGACACTCCAAAAAAATCCTCCCTTAAATGAGTCATCTAGAGATTTATTTTGGAAAGAATGATAGAAAAATGCACGCAATAATTTACAATGAAAATATAAAACTATGTAGTTGTATCGCGGACGTTTGTGGTGTTGATGACGGAAGAGATTGTGAGTGTTTTGTAAACATCTGGTGTCAGAAATGTTACATTCAGTAAATCAGTCGACACGCGCTACTCGTGTTGTTGACGCCGGAGCGCTATAAAGGGAACGGCGAGTCAGCGTTTCTCACACATTTATACATTTAAAAATGGGTTTGAAGGATGTGTCCGGGCTAGAACAAAACAGCTATCCTTTAGTGTGATGTTCGTGTGTGTGTGTTTGTTCCGTGAGCTGTTAGATTGAGGAAGTGAACGTGTTTACTCTGCGTCACCAGATTACTGTGGCTTTGTGACTGCAACTGCAACACATTCTTTTCATTAAATGCTGAATAAATGTTTCATCGATCGATATATTAAATTTTTTTGTGTGTGCTGAATAATGTTATGTTGTTAATGTGTTAGGACTAAATTTGATTGTGATATGTATTTTTTAATATTATTTAATATTTATGACAAACATGGTGTCATCTGTTACTTAGGACTTTTGTCACACAAACAACATCGAATTAACATATGATGTTGTTTTCGCTAAGGACCCTCTCCCCACCTGTATAAATCTATACAAGTTTTCCCCAATTAATGGGAAATAATACTAACATTAAGGTACAAAACGATATGTTGTTGTTGTTTTGGGGACATGTCTGAAAACCATGGTATTACCATTAGGAATGCACAATATATCGGCCACTATATCGGTATCGGCTTATAAATGTCCATTTGTAATATTATCGTTATCGGCCTGATAAGAAAATTTGGCCAATTGTCTTAAAGCCGATAAAAATTTATTATTTCCATCAGCTGAGAACTTCGGCTGTTCACCATTATGTTTTTGAATTGCTTGAAATATGATTCGAATCACTTCAAAAAGGAAAATACAGTTAAGTGCAACATGCAAGCTTAATTTAACTTAAACTTAACTTAGCAAGTCTGTCATATAGCCTAGGCTACATTAGAGAACATCATTATAATTGTGTGCTTGTGACATGGATTTAAGGGTAAGAGTTTTTGTAATCAGAAAAAATTTGCATCGATAAAAATTTGCATCGATTTATTATGAATATATCAGTTATCGGTTGTCAAATATAAATAATTGTCGGTTATCATAACGGCCAAAATTTTCATACTTGTTTTCATCCATAATTACCATAGAATTACCTTGGTATTGTATGAAGAACTTGAGTAAGAAAATCATTCACGATCACAAACATCATGGTATTTATTTCAGAGTATAACTGTGAATGGAATAATAATTAATATCTGATGTCATCACTGTCCCATTTTGTAAGGGGATACTTACCCCTCACTTTTCAAATTGTACACATGCTTTTATGTCCTTGGCTGATGTGTCAAAATTGTCTTTTACTCATTTCAGCACAATGGATAAGGGCCACACGGTTAAGCTCTTCGTAGGGAATCTGGCCCTGGATACCACGCAAGAAGAACTGTCAGCCATCTTTGAGTCATACGGCCAGGTTGTTAGCTGTAGCGTTTTGAGGCAGTTTGCTTTCGTACACCTTCAAGGAGAGGGCGCTGCTGAACGTGCCATTCGGGAGCTCAATGGCCGAGAGTTCAAAGGTCGTAACCTCGTGGTCGAGGAGTCCAGAGGACGCCCACTCCACTCGACGAAGGTGTTTGTGGGTAATCTGAGTAGTATGTGCAATTCGGTATACAACACCTCAACTTTTGACCCCACCTATGCTGCTTTGACTGGACTTACCGCTGCTGGTGCAAGAGCTGAAGGTGGAACCGCGGTGGCACCTGCCGTCTATGGAGCACTAGCTAGTCAAGTGTACGGTACGGTTGCCAATCAGCTCTACGGTGGGACAGTTGCAAATCAGGCTCTCAACAACAGTGCTGCTGCAGCTGCCGCACAGATGTATGGCTCCGTTAACCCAGCTTTCTATGGGCAGATGACGAGTGGCGCAGTCGCAGCCGCCGCCGCAGCCGCCGCTGCATACGGTCAACAGGTTTACTCTGTGAATCTGCTGTGGTGTACATCCAATTATTTTGGTGTGTGATTTAGTGTTTGAGATATTTTTCAATAAAATAAGAAAATACTAACCTTGAGGTTTGTTTCTGATCTCGTATACTTTAAGTGTCATGTTGATGATTTGCACCCAACACACATCCTGAAAATCATTACTAGACTAAATTAGAATAAATTAAAACACTTCTGATTCATTTCTGGCTAACCATCATAACAAGAATAATTACAAGAATGATAAAGTTTTTGATTAGTTTGTTCATATTTTATTCTATTCGATTTAATGTTTGTTTAATCAAAGCTAATCCAAAATTATTAAAGCCTCTCCCACATGTTCATCTGGGACTCTTATTGTGTTATTGGCATTTTGTCTTTCCTTACTAGGACTTTTATTTTATTACGTTTTCTGAACGCGGAACTTCCGCGTACGTCATTAACAGCGTGCGAACCAGAGATGGACACAAACAGAACAGCGAAGGTGAGAATAATGACTTTAAGATTAATTATTTGGAAAATAAATACTGTAATCACAATTATTTAGGGCTTTAATTAAATTGATTAAATATGAAGTTATGTTAAATTGAAATTATTTTTAAAATAAGAATATTAGCAGGCCAACTGTATAATAACGTCTTTCTGTCAAGTCAAATTTACGTTCATATTAATGATTTTATCATAACGATCAGCACAGTTTCCATAACGTGTTATCTTTGATGGCTTGCGCAGTTATTTACCACTTAGTATACTTGTTGCAGTCTTAGTATACTTTATTTTTATTTTGACTTATGAAACTGCCATACACATTCAAGAATATAAACAGACATAATTATGATTTTTAATGTCTTACATGACAGTATTCTGCACTGTGACATGCTAAACGTCATACAAAACTCATCCATGCTTCGTCTAAGTTACCATTCATGCTATATTAGTGCTATCAAATCGATTAATCGCAATAAATTGCATCTAACATAAAAGTTTGTTTACACACACACACACACACACACACATATGTGTGTGTGTGTGTGTGTGTGTGTGTGTGTGTGTGTGTGTATATATATATATATATATATATATATATATATATATATAAACACATTATATTAACTTTTATGTTGGATGCGATTAATTGTGATTTGACAGCACTAATATATATACTGTATATTATTGTACTATATTATAATATCCACATTCATTTCCTTTTTGCACAGCTTGAGTTTGCGGTGCAGATGTCATGTGACAGCTGTGTTAATGCAGTAAAGGGCGTTTTGGAGAAAGAACCGGGTGAGTCGAGCACAACATGAAACACTTTTCTGTGTCATGAGCTATTATCTCATTCATATATGTGTGTGTGTGTGTGTGTGTGTGTGTGTGTGTGTGTGTGTGTTTAGGAGTGCAGTCGGTGCAGATAAACCTGGGTAAGGAGGAGGTTCTGGTTGAAACGACACTCACGTCTTCACAGGTCCAGACTCTGATTGAGAGCACAGGCAGACGGGCAGTGCTGAAGGGAATGGGCAGCTCAGAATCAGGTGTGACCAGAAACACTGTTAGTCTTAAAGCACAATGAGAACCATAGACTGTAAAAACATGTGGACCGTGACGTCACCCGCTGAAGAGCATTTTTGAAGCCCAAAGTGGGCAGAGCCGGCCGTCGGCCATCTTGGCAGCGCGTCACTCCTGGATAAACGAAAATAGGCAAAAACGGATTATCTGAGGTGACGTGACGCTAACAGACAGCAGACAAACGGCTCGTAGTGACATCAGCGGCAATCCACCTGTCACTCAAGTGGCCACGCCCCTAATTATGGAGAACTTTATGGCTTAGTATAATTTAAACGGATGAGTTATTTAAAAAAAATTCACCCCCTCACAGTCGTCATGAAGGGCAAAATTAGCTTTATAGGCCAAAACCACTTTTTACACCAGGCTGTAAACACATTTTTTCTGCTGTAAAGTTGGGCATTTTAACATGGGGTTCTGTGGGAGTGACTCTCTTTTGCAGCCGGTCTCTAGTGGCCAGTCGATGAACTGCAGTTTAACTCACTTCTGTGTTTGATTCGAGAGAGACTGGAAGGTTGCCGCTTGATGTGAACAAGCGTGAAACGGGCCTAATGCTTGTTATCTGTGTGTGTTGTTGTTGTCAGACCTGGGCGCTGCCGTGGCGATGGTCAGCGGGGCGGGGCTTGTGCAGGGCGTGGTCCGGTTCCTGCAGTTGTCACAGGAACGCTGTTTGATTGACGGGACGATTGACGGGTTGAAGCCCGGAGCGCACGGCCTGCATGTGCACGAGCTCGGCGACCTCACACAGGATTGCAGGAGGTATCACGACCCTTGACCTTTCACCTTTAGATCACACGGCAGTCTGTGTTTAGGAGCATGAACCCCATCCAGTCTGGTGATCGTGTGTCAAACAGAAGGCGTTATTCATTAGAAATCTCTCCCTGAAACAAAACGCACACTGCATTAGCTCAGAATGAAACATCTGAATGCATTGACGTTGTCCTGCTCAGTGTCTGCTGGATAATCATGATTATATGTGTGCTGTGTGTCCCTCAGCTGTGGAGATCACTTCAATCCGTTCAGGAAACCCCATGGAGCTCCTCAGGACTCAGACAGGGTACATCTACTTCATATTAGCTTCTGGACACACACAAGCCTTAAAGCCTTGGAGATTTCTAATGCTATTCACCAAGAAAAAAATTGAACACATTCTAAACTTGTTACACCCATAGACTGTAAAAAATAGGTTACACCTTTAATAGTTAACAATAGTTAATGAAGGTTTTTTTATTATTTTTTTTTAATCATATAGTTTATGAAGTTGACAGCTAGCCCCGGAGTATTCTATGAGGTGTTCAAAATGTCCTAAAACTATGGTAATACTGTAGTAGAAGCAAATAATTTATTATTATATGCATTTTATTAATGTATTTATTAATAAGTAATGTGTTTTTAATTACTTATTTATATTGCTGTTGTTATTATTATTTATTAATTTACTTATTTATTTTTATATATTTTATATTTGGTTTTAATTTGATAAATACATTTAATTTATTTAATAAATACATTTTATTTATTTAATAAATATATATATATATATATATATATATATATATATATATATATATATATATATATTTGTATATATATATATTTATTTATTTAAATATTTAAACTGCTAATTCTGTGTAGAAAAAGCATTAATTAAAAATTAATGCTTACATTTTTTTTGAATCTTTATAATATATATATTTTTAAAACAATAACACATTTTTTGTTATAATATAAATGTATTTAAATAAATGTATAAGTATAAATAAATATACTTATATAAATATATTATACTTATTTATATAAATATAATAAACATTTAATTATAAAATATATGATGTATTATAATCGTTTTATATAATGTATATTTTTATTTATTATATACATTTAATTTGTTTATGTATTAATAACAAATGTATTATATATATATTTAATGTTTCTAATAATATTTTTAGTTTTTTTTTAAAGAAGCAATAACAGAATTTTGTATTTTCTATTGCTTTAAAAAAATTTTTTTATATATTTTTATTGCTTTATTTTTATATGTATATTGAGTAACGTTGACTAATGAAATAAGGAATATAAATGTCTGTGTTTAACGCTGTGACTCTGTGACTCTCTAGCATGTGGGAGATCTGGGAAACATTACGGCAGATCCTGATGGAAGAGCTTCATTCCGGCTGGAAGACTCTCAGATAAAGGTAATAAAGCTGTGATCTCCAAACACAGTCCATGTTGCTCGGAGGAGCTGCCAGGTGTGTGTGTGTGTGTGTGCGTGTGTGTGTGTGTGCGTGTGTGTGTGTGTGCGTGTGTGTGTGTGTGCGTGTGTGTGTGTGTGTGTGCGTGTGTGTGTGTGTGCGTGTGTGTGTATGAACCCTGAGGCAGAGTGCTTGGATACACATATGAGATTATCTAAAGTCTCTGTTATTGTTAATTACACTAACCTTGTTTCATGGTCACACCTCCTCTTATATCATTCAGTGTCATCTAAAAATATTCATGCACTGATTTACCAAAGCCAGTGTATATAATACTCGTGTTCATGTATGATATGCCATGCTATGATGTCACATGTTTCTCCGGCTCTCTGTTTGGCAGGTGTGGGACGTGATTGGTCGATCTCTGGTGGTGGATTCTGGGGAGGATGATTTGGGCCGTGGGAATCACCCGCTATCCAAAATAACAGGAAACTCAGGAGAAAGGTCAGTTGATGACATCTTCATGCTTTACAGTCGTGTTTCTGGATATATGGATGTACGTATATATCCAACTTTATACATGGAGCTGGGTCTGGCCGATAATATAGTTTACATTTAGCGACGATATAAACGATCAAACTGTTGAGATTTGCTGTATAGTATCTAATCACTTTACTCAAGTGTACTGGATGTATGTGGATAAAGTTGAATATGCTTATGTCGTAAGAAACCTGCTATATTGCATTTGATTGACATGGATTTTATTAAATGGACTGACAATATAAAAAAATAAAAAAAGATGTCTAGCTCTTAACTGTCAGACTTATTAGTAATGTAACTAATATTGGGTTCTTGTGTCTGAATCAGTTTTTTATCCAGAGAAAACATGATGACAGAGATTTAAAATAAAGATGAAACACTTCTTCTAATGTCGTTATAAGCTGATTTAAAGGGATAGTTCGCCCTCATGTTGTTCCAGTCCTGTATGAGTTTCTTCTCCTGAACACAAAAAAGACATTTTGAGGAATGTGAGTGTGGCCCCATTTCCCCCTCTTCATACTATGGGACCAGCAACTGTTTGGTTACCAATATTCTTCAAAATCTTTTCTTTTGTGTTCAACAGAAGAACCTGAGGGTGAGTAAATGATGCCAGAATTTTCATTTTTGGGTGAACTATCCCTTTAAGTGAAGGTATTTCTTGCAGAAATCAAATCCCACTCTGTGCGGAGCTAATGCGCATGTTTTTCAAGTTCTTCAGTGGACTGTGTGTGTGTTTGCTTAGTGTCCGCTCTCTCTCTCTCTCTCTCAGGCTGGCATGTGGAATCATTGCTCGATCGGCCGGCTTGTTTCAGAACCCTAAACAGATTTGTGCCTGTGATGGTGTGACCCTGTGGGAGGAGAGAGATCGGCCCATCGCTGGGAAAGGACGGAGAGTCACTGACGCGCCGGCGGCTCATCTGTAATGGGTCGAGCATGTGACCTTCACACACGTCAAGGAATACAGATGGACATCAAGCACAGATATGAGGAAGGAACGAGATAAGAGACCAAAAACGTGCCTGTCTGAAGCTGTCGTGAATGTATGTTCAGGTTGAGATGAGATTCTGATGCCACAAATACAGAAATCAAACCATGTGTAATGATGTAGATGGTGTGGATATATAGCTGAATATCATAGTTATAATTCATTCCGTTATGCTTTAGTTTGTCTGATTTTACACACAGCTGCTGGAACTTCCAAATCAAAGTTTAAACTTCGAAAAAAAAGTTAAACAAATATTTTTATACACGATGAGTGATTAAAAAAAACTTAAATGTGTTTCAATGGGGCGATTTGTAAGCATTTACAAAAAATCTTCAGCACTTCTGTAATAATCACTTTAAAATGAATATCCCATTGGCCTAAACTGACCTAAAGTGTCATAATTTATTAATTGTTGTATTGTTTGTAATGTTTTATTTTTTTTTACTATTGTTGTACAGATAAAGAAATATAATACAAATATATAAAGCACGTGTAATAATGTTCCCACTAACAAAAACGACATTAGTGCTATGATGTTTTTTTTTTTACATATTTGATCCCAATAAAAAACAAGCATCTGTTTTGCCCAAAACAAGCCCAAATCATTCATTTATTGTGGTATAAAAAAACTGACTGTATTCTTATTTATGAAAAAACAATCCAAAGTTGCTTACAGTGCATGCATATCAGATTCAGAGAATTTAACAAAACTGAAAGCAGCAACAAATCTATGATTTAAAGAATTCTGTGGTTGGTGCATTTAAAATACTTTAGTGCAAGGTCTCTGCTTGCTTCCAGTTAAGTTTTGTTAAATTCCTGTTTACAATGAAAACACAAAAACGATGCATCGTGTGCATGCAATGGAGATGTGTGTGTGTGTGAATGCATCAGCACGCGCTCACTCAGTCCTCTGCTGAAGAATGAGAGCGTTTCTAAAGAACGGAAGTGGACCGACCATTTTGAAACCCCGCACCGCTTAGGTAAGATGGAAGATTTTTTCCTCTCTATATTTGTTTATGTTTTAAGCAATTCCATAATTCATCATATAGAACCAATAGGTGCCGATTGCCAATGAAACACGGAATGATGTAGCCGAGCTCGCGGTGTGATTTATAGAGAAACGCAGAGGGTTTTGGGGGCGCGGGGACACTCCAAAAAAATCCTCCCTTAAATGAGTCATCTAGAGATTTATTTTGGAAAGAATGATAGAAAAATGCACGCAATAATTTACAATGAAAATATAAAACTATGTAGTTGTATCGCGGACGTTTGTGGTGTTGATGACGGAAGAGATTGTGAGTGTTTTGTAAACATCTGGTGTCAGAAATGTTACATTCAGTAAATCAGTCGACACGCGCTACTCGTGTTGTTGACGCCGGAGCGCTATAAAGGGAACGGCGAGTCAGCGTTTCTCACACATTTATACATTTAAAAATGGGTTTGAAGGATGTGTCCGGGCTAGAACAAAACAGCTATCCTTTAGTGTGATGTTCGTGTGTGTGTGTTTGTTCCGTGAGCTGTTAGATTGAGGAAGTGAACGTGTTTACTCTGCGTCACCAGATTACTGTGGCTTTGTGACTGCAACTGCAACACATTCTTTTCATTAAATGCTGAATAAATGTTTCATCGATCGATATATTAAATTTTTTTGTGTGTGCTGAATAATGTTATGTTGTTAATGTGTTAGGACTAAATTTGATTGTGATATGTATTTTTTAATATTATTTAATATTTATGACAAACATGGTGTCATCTGTTACTTAGGACTTTTGTCACACAAACAACATCGAATTAACATATGATGTTGTTTTCGCTAAGGACCCTCTCCCCACCTGTATAAATCTATACAAGTTTTCCCCAATTAATGGGAAATAATACTAACATTAAGGTACAAAACGATATGTTGTTGTTGTTTTGGGGACATGTCTGAAAACCATGGTATTACCATTAGGAATGCACAATATATCGGCCACTATATCGGTATCGGCTTATAAATGTCCATTTGTAATATTATCGTTATCGGCCTGATAAGAAAATTTGGCCAATTGTCTTAAAGCCGATAAAAATTTATTATTTCCATCAGCTGAGAACTTCGGCTGTTCACCATTATGTTTTTGAATTGCTTGAAATATGATTCGAATCACTTCAAAAAGGAAAATACAGTTAAGTGCAACATGCAAGCTTAATTTAACTTAAACTTAACTTAGCAAGTCTGTCATATAGCCTAGGCTACATTAGAGAACATCATTATAATTGTGTGCTTGTGACATGGATTTAAGGGTAAGAGTTTTTGTAATCAGAAAAAATTTGCATCGATAAAAATTTGCATCGATTTATTATGAATATATCAGTTATCGGTTGTCAAATATAAATAATTGTCGGTTATCATAACGGCCAAAATTTTCATACTTGTTTTCATCCATAATTACCATAGAATTACCTTGGTATTGTATGAAGAACTTGAGTAAGAAAATCATTCACGATCACAAACATCATGGTATTTATTTCAGAGTATAACTGTGAATGGAATAATAATTAATATCTGATGTCATCACTGTCCCATTTTGTAAGGGGATACTTACCCCTCACTTTTCAAATTGTACACATGCTTTTATGTCCTTGGCTGATGTGTCAAAATTGTCTTTTACTCATTTCAGCACAATGGATAAGGGCCACACGGTTAAGCTCTTCGTAGGGAATCTGGCCCTGGATACCACGCAAGAAGAACTGTCAGCCATCTTTGAGTCATACGGCCAGGTTGTTAGCTGTAGCGTTTTGAGGCAGTTTGCTTTCGTACACCTTCAAGGAGAGGGCGCTGCTGAACGTGCCATTCGGGAGCTCAATGGCCGAGAGTTCAAAGGTCGTAACCTCGTGGTCGAGGAGTCCAGAGGACGCCCACTCCACTCGACGAAGGTGTTTGTGGGTAATCTGAGTAGTATGTGCACCACAGAAGACCTCCAGGAGCTGTTTCAGACCTTTGGGAAAGTTTTGGAGTGTGATAAGGTGAAAGGTAAGAGAGTAGTTGCAAAACACCGACCCCCAACCCTGCTCATGGAGGGCTACTATCATTCAGAGTTCAGCTACAACCCTAATCAAACGCACCTGAGGTGCTCAGGACTACTTCAAAGGCTACGTTCACACTGTCAGTCCAAATCCGATTATTTGTGTTTCCGATTGGAATCTGATCTAAAATGATAGATAGGTATCGCAACTGTTCAGATCCGATTTGTGTTTGACTTTAGTTCTATGGCAGTGACGTTGTGTTGGTAGGCATGTACGCCAAAAAACAACAACAACCGCAACATGGAGGGGTTTGCAATAGAGATGTTGTCTTATTTAAATCTTACAACATGGACATGTGTAGCTGTGCACTGGAGTATGCGTCTTCTGAGGCTTTTTTCTGCGCTGTCGTCTCCGCCAGTTTCAAAATATGTCTCCGTTATATTATCATTTTCTGCTCGTCTGACACTGCAACAACACAGCATTGTTTTGGCAGCGACTTTCAGCATGTTTACTATAACAACGTCTTGACGTTTACATTTTACGTGGCGTGAGAGTCACATAAACCACGCGAAATCCGATCAGAGCGGTCAGACTGTAATGCATTTCATGTGATTTTTTTTTTTTGCTGTTCACATTAGCTAATTCTGACCGGATTTTGAATCGGATATGCACAAAAATCGTATTTGGACTGACAGTCTGAACGTAGCTAAAATAACAGGCAGATGTGTCAAAGACCAAGGTTGCAACTGAAGTCTGCAGTAAGGAATCTCTTCAGGAGCTGGGTTGGCTTCCCCTGATTTAAAGTGTGGGTAATCCTGAATAATAACACCCCTGTCTTCTCCTTTATTAGGTTATGCTTTTGTACACATGGAGAACAAGGAAGATGCGCTGCAGGCTATTGAGGCTTTGCACGGGACCTCTTTCAAAGGACGACCACTTTCCGTGGAGCTGTCCAAAGTTCAGCCAAGCAAGCAGGCTCCAACTGGGAAAATCCCATGTGTGAGCTGCGGAAAACAGGGTCACTATGCAGGTGAATGCCCAGCTGGGAAGCCCACCCTGGAGCAGTACCAGAGCCAAGCAGCCGTGTTAGCAGCTGCTGCTGCCGCCGCCGCCGGCCTCCCGCTACAGGTTCAACAGAGCGTCCACAATTCGGTATACAACACCTCAACTTTTGACCCCACCTATGCTGCTTTGACTGGACTTACCGCTGCTGGTGCAAGAGCTGAAGGTGGAACCGCGGTGGCACCTGCCGTCTATGGAGCACTAGCTAGTCAAGTGTACGGTACGGTTGCCAATCAGCTCTACGGTGGGACAGTTGCAAATCAGGCTCTCAACAACAGTGCTGCTGCAGCTGCCGCACAGATGTATGGCTCCGTTAACCCAGCTTTCTATGGGCAGATGACGAGTGGCGCAGTCGCAGCCGCCGCCGCAGCCGCCGCTGCATACGGTCAACAGGTTTACACGCCCGCCATGGCAAATCAAGTGTTTCTAACTGCAGCACCGAGCATGGAGGTACCAGGAGGTACTGCTGTTAACCCAGCTTATACGGTAGCACCGGCACTCTACAGCACGTCCCCGGCTTACGGGGCTCTTGGGGCAGCTGACACCGCAGCTTTCTTTGAGGCAGCAAGGGCACACTACTTTGCACAAGGACAGCAAGTGCTAGCTGAACAGCAACAAGCTAGCTCAAAGTCTGGCGAGAGGGACCGGAGTCCACTAAGAAGATCTGCCCCACTTCTGCCTGACCCTGTTATGAAACCATTTATGTATCAGAGGGCCAAGCGCAGAGCCTTGTTGCCCACACCTGCAGGTCGAGAGGAAGCCGCCGCACAGGAGGACGACCCTATCGCCAGGTGAGTTGTCAATTAAATTATGTAATTGAAATTATTTCAATTAAAGACACATAAGCCGCGTTTCCACCGATATTATCTGGAAAAATTTGTCCCAGGAAAAAGTAGTACCCCGCAAGTAGGGATTTTCAGAGCGGGAAATATTTACCCAGAACTTAATTTAGACCCTGGTTCCTGCAGTGGAAACACACGTACCCCTTTTCCACCAACAAGAACCGGGTGTTGGTTCAGAGCTAGAGCTATTGCCAGTTAGGAGTTGGTTCGACTGACGAACCGGTTTGCGTTTCCACCGGCCAGAGAGCCACAACAGAGCTATATCTTACGTCACTGCATACGTATCATGTTGCCCAGCAACGCTAGTGCCGCAGCGCCAAACACAAACACACCAGATTTGTTCGAGATGCATCGGCTTCTCGCAGAATGATCAGCACATGAAATCAAAGCACTGCGAAAGCGATCAAAAAGCACAAGGAGTCGTATGATCTCCAAACACTCCCGCAGCTCTGATCGGTCCACGCTGCTCCGATGCATCTCGAACAAGGCATCAACAATAATAGACGTTGCGTTACTATGGATGCTCATGGGTTTGCGAAAATAAATCGGCATCCAAACACGGCGAATCCAACGCGTTCGTGCAGCTCGCCGTAACTTACATAGACGGATATTATAATCGAGCTGCTATTAGCTCGACTAGCTGCTATTTAAAAATGGCGCTTACAAGTTTCTATTCGGTCCCGGTAACCCCGCCCCCAGTCTCTGACGCAAGCGGTTCTTACTTGGCTCTGTTCTAGACCCTGCAATGATTTGGTGCTACTTAAGAACCAGTTTTACTGGTTCGGAGCTGGTGCTTTGCGTGTGGAAAACCAAAGAACCGAATTGAAACTAGGCTCTGGCTCCGAACCAGCACCAGCTCTGCCTTGGTGGAAAAGGGGTAACGGAGTACCACCCCAAAGTCCCTAGTTCCTGGTGAAAGTTTCTGCGGTGGAAACGCGGCTATAATAAACAATTACAGCAAAAGTTTGTACATTTCAAAATGTTGGCTGTTTTAGTTCCGATTTACAGTGGCAGTGATGTGTGTGTGTGTGTATGTGTGTAAATGTGTTTCTGTGTCTGTCCCTGTCTAATGGTGTATACATTCGTTTGTATATGCATGGTTTCTGTCTCTCTTTTCCTGTCTGGGTGGATGTGCATGTGTGTTTTCTCTCCTCCATTTCTCACAGGTATTATGCGGAATACTACCAGCAGTACCAGCAGCTGCAGCAATACCAACAATACCAACAATACCAGTATGCGTATCCACCTCCCAACCATCTTGCAGCAATGTCCGCGCTGCAGGCTTTGCCCGGTGTCCCGGCTCAGCAGGTGGCAACGCTCGAGTCCCTCAGGCCAGTCCTGCCCGCCGCCTCCGTGCCTGCCATCGCAATGGCAACACCTCGCGTGTATGAGCCACCGCCGATACCGCCGTCGCACAAGGAGCCCCTCCTCCGCCGCCCCGAACTCGCCCTACACACCCCTGAAACACCCTTCCGATAGTGTGCTCCACGTCCTCTCTGCCTCTCCTTTCCTTGTGCTGCAAGTGTGTGTGTGTCAGAAAGAAGCCACAGGTGTATGTTTGACGTGTGTGCTTGGGTTTAAGACGGTGGCTGTGTCAGTTTTAACTATAGACTGGAGTCTCTAACCTTGGTTCTGATCTCACACACACACCCAGTGTAGTCAGGGCTTGAAAAGGGAAACTGCATGCTCTCATTCCTGCACACTAAACCAATATAACACATTGTCTGTTTAAAGAAACCTTCAAATCTAATAGCCAGTTAGTTTTGAGGGGTAGATTAGGCACTAGCCATGATGCTTTTTAACTTTTATATTAAGTGTTTGTAGCCTATGAATGAATACTGGACTTGATATTTTTAAATATTGCTTGATTATTATAGTTATATGAACCAGTTTACACACTCATTTAGTTAAGATGTTAGATTTCAGTGCATTTCAAGAACATTTAAATAAGTTGAATGTATGTTTACTCCAAAGGTGTGTGAAGTGTAGGACCAGGGTTGGAAAAGTATTTCACATGTCTTTGTGTGTTTCTTGTTTTTCTCTGGGACTGGTGTAGCGTGTATGCTTTCCATTGGTTGACACAACAGGAAGGCACATGTGAACAGGGAAGCGACCTCGACCCACACGCACATACATACGCATCCCTTACACCTCAGATGGGAGAAAATTTAGTGATGACCTTTAACCCCACCCTTCCATCCCTGTCCACCCATCCTGAAAGCTGAAAGACACTGTGACTTCTCTCCCCTCCAACTTTGATGTAGCTACTTCCGTAGATATGGTGATGTATGGGCAGCCAATCAGAGGAAGGTTTAGCTAGTCAGCCTTAGCTGGGATCTGTCTTATGGGAGCATCTCTATGCTCGCCAACTTAACTGCCAAGATGCATTGTAGAATCTGTTTTTGTAAGTGTCTTTTATTATTGCTATCATGTTTTTATAAAAAGTGACAAGGGACTCGCATATCATTTTAAAGAGAAATACTCTGCTTAATTTTTAACTTTTGTTTACAGCTATAAGAGAGACGAAATGTTCTTTCTTGTGGCTTTTTTCCACAATGATTGTTTATAGCCAAAATTATCTTTTTTCTAGAGAAAAAAAAACGCCAAAATCATGAGTGGCCTATGATTCATATGCCTTAGTAGTGAAATGTATTCAAGTTTGCTATTTTTTTATCTGTAGTCTTAAAATGTGAAACTGGATTAAGGCTACACGAAAGTGCTGTATTTTCTGTGGTGCTGTGATTTGGGATTAAATGAAATTGGGAGATTCCTATCAGTTTCTTTCAGTCTTCCTGCTCATTTCGCTGCTGCAACTCCATAGATGACCCTCACTGCATCTCTCTCCATCTCTCTTTGCATCTGCCTCTCATTTAGTGACAGTATTTCATTTGTTTACCGTGCCCCTGTTCGCACCTACGTGCTGAGGATGCCAGTGTGTGAATGTGATCTTAGAAAACGTTTTGCATTGACATTCATGTTTGTAGTTTACGGTAACTGTTTTTGCCACAAGTGTTCTCAGAAGAGAAGACTTAAAGATCTGTACACGATCTTTACTGACTATAACACGCCTTCAAAAAATAAAGAGCCTGCCTGATCATTTACTGAGGAAACTCGAGAGCTTTTGCTTGGAGCTTTAGCTATTCTTGCCTTTTGATGTTTCATGATTGTTTTTCCTTTGTGAAACGACCAGACTCGTATGAATCGGAGCCCCGAAAAGAAGCTAAAGGACTAGAGACTGATCCCAATCTCACCCCTGTCACTATGGATGGGGTAAGTCTGGGGGCAACCCCACTCTATACCCCCCCCAGCTGCACACACCATCCCAAACCCCTTCCCCAGGAGCAGCAAAATCTTCAGCCCAGCTTTTGGTACTTTTTAACCACCCATAGTCCCATGCAGCTTCTTTAACAGGAGTGTGGCACGATGATGACTATGCTTTTATGACGCAAGCATACTGTAAAACATGTTCATGTGTGAGTGTCAGGAGGCACCCACACTTTAAAACCATTTTACAATTCCTTTTCTGGTATTTGTACGTAATTCAAGATATCTCCCACAAGGCTTCGCTCGCATCTGCTTCCATTGTGCATGTTTCTTTTTTGTTTTCTTGTTTCAACCCCCCCCTCAAAAAACAAACGCTTTCTGATGTGACTGTTCCAACTTAACTAGGTCCCTAAGGAACTGTGGACACCATACGCAGTGCTGGTTTGGGGGGAAGAAAGTTAGCGTCTCGCAATGATCGAGAAGGTCTCTCTGACTCCATTCAGGTAAACGCACTGCGCCTCGCCCCCTTTCTACCTGTCGTCCTCCCCGATAGCGTTTGCGCCTGACCGTGTATCCGCTGTATTTCTCCTCACCACCACCCCACCCCTCTTGTAGATTCCTCACCTCTCGTCACCATTGCTATACCCAATGGGTTTCTCTAAACACCAGTGTTATACTACTATCTGTCACTGGCAAAAGGGGTGGTGGCGGGGGTGACTATTTACTGCTTCGGTGGTTAGTGTGTCTCGGTAATGGCTTTTGGTGCTTGGTGCTCTAATAATTGATCTTGGTTTAGCTTCGGAGAGAATGTGGATAAAAGCGGTTGAATGAATGGAATTATTAGTCAGTGCATTAAAGACTGCTTTAAATAACCATGGCTTACGTAAGGCTGGCTGATAAAGGTGCGTGACAAAGGTGAGTGCTTGTGAGTCACTTGAAGGCTTGGCAGATGTGGACCTTGCTCAAGAGTTCCTCCAATATCGTCGATCTCACCTGGCCCTCTTCCATGTGCCTTTTTAGTTTGTTTATTTGATTTAACCCCTGCCCCCCCAGGCTTCCTCGAGTCGTCTCGCCGTTAACGCCCAGCTCACCGCCGCCCTCGCCGCATCCCCAGTTGTTACGTTTGTTCAGTGTTAACCACTGCTTGAACGCATCCCCGAAAGCTCTGTGACTAGATACGAGGCACTGGCCAGGATTTTATTCGCAAGACTCTCATTTGGACTCAGTGACACTTGGCAACCCTTATCTTGGAGGGCAGTGCTTGACTTTGATAAATTGCTGAGTCAAAACCCAGTAAGTCATTCTTACAATAAACCTCTGCTTTTGCCTCCGAGATTGAC
This sequence comes from Leuciscus idus, assembly GCA_021554675.1. Classification (NCBI taxonomy): domain Eukaryota; kingdom Metazoa; phylum Chordata; class Actinopteri; order Cypriniformes; family Leuciscidae; genus Leuciscus; species Leuciscus idus. The sequence continues at coordinate 12,268,990 of CM038622.1, forward strand.
AGCAGGCAAAGTCATCCCAAATAGGTAGGGGTTTACCCCATTTTTTTTTTTTTTTTTGTCAGATTAAAAAAACATGTTAATCTGAAAGCTACATTGTGTTACCTGTTCAAATGAGAGTCTGATATGGTGTTTGTGTTTGAAATAGCTGAATGTACGATTTAGATTACATACCTGGTAGGCGAATGTCCTATAAAACAAGTGGCTTTAGAAGGGAGGGGAGGGGAGGGGAGTGGGGGGGGGGGGGGGCACTGCTGAACCTGAGCTGCCTGAGGGCTACTTAAAGGACCTTTCCTCCAGAGGGAGCATGATAGTTAAGTTTGGTTTATCTCACTAGAAGGTGCTGTTGTTCTTGATTTTACAGCCACATGAGGTGATGATTCTTCTTTCCTATACCAAAACATGCCAAGACATGTAGCATCTTCACATGCATTGTCACACACATCTCTGCATTGCTATTTGTGTCTACAGAAGCAAGTCCATAGTGGCTATTTACCTTTGCCTGTAGAAACGATGGACTAAGGACTAGATTACCTCAATTTTAGATCTTATTCTGGAGGATGAGGAAATGTCCATTACCTGAAATAAGATACATCTGTTATTCATAGTCAGAGTAACCATGATACTCCCTATGTCAGTGGTATGAAGATCTTTGACATGCAGATATTTGTGGTTGACAGATTTCTGTGATGTCTGTGGCATTCGTTAATGATGACAGATGTCTGTGGCAGATAGATACCTATCGGTGTTTGAGAAGAACCTTCCATTCAGGATCTCAGCTCTGTAATATCAAAAGAATCCCTCACCTTCTCCAACATACTCTTCCAGCCTAAGTCTCTTTGACTCTAGATGGTATACGCTCCACATTTTCCATGGATAACAGAATGCTCTCTCCGTCTACTTTCCCCCTAGATATCGTCACCCTTCTTGCACAAACTGGACGATAACAATAACACAACTTCTAGCGTTTGTGTCCCATTTATTTTTAGAATTCTACAGTATTTTCCTTTGTTTTTCCTTTTTATTTTTAGGGATCTTTTTTTAAACCCTTTTTAAGGACAACCCCTACTGAGTGTAAAGGAAACTCCAGTACTGATTTTTATAACTCATGTATGAAACGAGAATTATTTCTATTGCAGGTGATGGGAAATGAGCTGGTCGTACTGTTTTTATCACCTTCTAATGAATATGTGCATGACTTGTTAATGTGTGTATATTGCAAAAACCTTGCGACTGGTAAAGTGTACTCTCCTACACCAGCTTCTGCATGAACACTGATTGGCATCGCATGCTTACTGCAATAAACTAGTACTACGACAGCATATGTTATGTTGTGCTCATTTACTTGTCATTATTGTTAAGAATTATTTAGTTTTCTTGTTTAGGAAGTACATGATTGCTTGCAAAACAATCTCTTAATGTTATTTTCTGAAGTAGTTTTTTCCATAAGAGTTCTTTCCTTTGAATTGTTCTTCTAACGTATTACAGACTTGTTTATGTTTGATCTAAATGAGATAGAAGCACAACTGTGTATAGTAATTAATGTATAGCAAAGGTACAGACATTACTTTTTATTACAGGGGAAACAATCTGAACAGGCCTGGGAACTGCTTGTGCCCCTTTTTCAATGCATAATAGTTAGCTGGATGTGTTTAAACTGGCCCCAGAACTGTTACTTGGATAAGAATAAAGACTAAAGCCAAGGACAACAGGTGTTCTTAGCAAAGTGGAGGGCACCAGTAGGCGTGTGTGAGGTCTTTCCCATGCCCTTCACTAAAAGAGCCTCCAGTTATTGGTCCCAGTGCACAGTCTGTCCCGCCTCTCACACCTTTTAGGTAGCATAACCCGACACCCACTCGACTAGTTCTCTTATTTATTGGGGTGCAGTCACGTGTGCTACTTTTGACCAGGATAGTAGCACTGGGCAGCAGAAGTTCTGCTCGCACCTCCACAAAGGCACCTCAGACGAGTGGAGTCTGGCCTCTTCCTCCACGGTCATACAAGTACACACTGAGCGGGGGTTTCTCCTCTAACGCACGGACAGGATTGTTAGTTTACAACCTAAGGCTCAAGGGACATAACTTCTAATATTAGGGGTTAGAGGGATAAGAGTAAAAGATGGCGACTATTGTTGAGACACAGGTGCAGTATAACAACACCTACATGACTACGGAAGAGTACATGATTCAGGAGGACACCTGGGACAGGGACCTTCTGCTGGACCCTGCCTGGGAGAAACAGCAGAGGAAGGTATGTTCATGGGAATGTCCTGAAAATCACTGAAACATGATCAATTCACAATGAGGGGGATTTTTTTTTTTTTTTTTTGTGTATTTACCATTTGTATAACTTTACCATGGTAACCGTAGATTCCATCAAAATACAAGTTATCTTTCATATAATGAAAATTAATAAATCACAAAATTTGTGTATCACACCATTTGTATCTTTGTATGATTTTATAGTAGCAATATGTGTAGTAATTTTGGTGTAAATTAAAGCCTTCATATCTTTATTAGGCTATACCTTATTATATTTCTAATTGTGGTAACCAGCTTTTGCTAAAATGCTGTCAGTACAGTAATTGTTATTAATATGGTCTCAAAATAATGAAGATGCTGAAAAGTTTACTAAATTGCCTTGAGGAAATCCTGTATTAATTTATTATGTTTTTATCTATTTATTTTGCCATAGTAAGAATACATGTAGTGACTATGATTACCATGTCAAATTTGAAGTAAATATGGTAGCCTACTAAACTTACTATACAACACTTACAAACGATTTAAGAACATTTAACATCGATTCGATCTGACAAGCGAGTTTACATGATGTGCAGCTGTTGGTTTCATTCGCAGTTTTCCTCAGTGTTGTCTTACCACATCCCCGCCCTCCTCATTCAGTATGTAGCTAATTTTATTCGGTCTTCGTGTTTTATATGAGTCTATAAACCCGTGTTCATGATCGCAATAACGAACATGAACAAAAGTTGTAAAATCACCTCACAGAAAAGCGCGCGTAACTGCATTCTGTGGAAACACGGTCTTTTTAAACCTACCTGTGCCTTTAACGATTAAATCGTCGCTCTTTATTGTGACCCCGTCCTTTGTGTTTGAAGGTAGAGAAGTTAGGTAGATTAAGTTTTTGAAGATCATCTGGCTGACAGAAATGACAGGTGACGTTTAATAGCCGTCAGGGGAGCTCGTACCACGGTCTCAGGTGACGTCAGCTAAGAACCACTGATTGATCTCTGCAAACCACAGATTTGTGGTGTCAGGCACGGGTACGTTTGTTAAGACAGAAATAGACACTTTTAATTCACAAGTTGCCTTATTTTCAGATGCTTTACTTTACTCCTATAGTGGGATATTTGATTATTATTATTATTATTTTAAATATGGTCATTGTTGGCGATGTGTACATCTTTTTAATAAGGCCATGGTCATTATTCTTAACTGTCTTAAATATTTTATTGAAGAAAATGTTTTTGCAAGAAAAGACCTTGATAATAATGTAGAAAAGCAATTGCATGTGCAGAACTCTCAATAAAGGTGTCTCACCAACACTTGTGGGATGTTGGCTAGACCTGACAAAGCTGAAAGACTTCAACAGATGGTGTGCGAGCAAGAGAAGTGCAAGGAGGGTTCATTTCAGTCTGTGAATAAACATGCCCTAAAAATACTCCTGAACCTTGCCGCCCCATCTCCCGTATTCCTCCTTCGCTCCCTCCATTCTTAAGGCCGTCTTTTCTGAGCTCCTTTTGCCTGTGCAGTTGCTCCCTCTTTATTCAACAGCTCTCAAAAACGGCACCATGTCAGTTGTCACTATTTTAATAGCGGCGCACATTTTCAAGGTGCCCACAGTGGTGTAGCATAGCCATCACCTCAGACCTGAAGTAATCAATGGACTACATGTGTCAACACTTGTTTTCTGTCCCTCAACTAAAAAGGGTATTTTAAAGGGGTAGTTCAACACAAATTTTAATTCTGTCATTATTTACTCACCCTCATGTCGTTCCAATCCCGTAAGACTTTCCTGCATCTTCGGAACACAAATTAAAATCTTTTTGCTGAAATCCTGAGAGCTTTCTGTCCATCCATTGACAGATACGCAACTGAAACTTTGACACCAATTCGTAAAACGAATCAAAATGAATTTAGTGGTTTAGTCCATATTTTCTTAAGAGACTCAATTGCTTTATATGATGAACAGATTGAATTTAGGCTTTTATTCACATATAAACATTGCGTAACACGAGAATGAACCTCATTGGTTCTCGTACCTCAAGCTAACTTGTTTGAGCTTCGGTTTACCACAAGTTATGTGTGAGTTGATGAATGTTTATATGTGAATACAAGCCTAAAAAAAAAATGTTGTTCATCACATAAAGCAATAAGGTCTCTTCAGAGAGTTTGGACTAAACCGTTTAATTCATATGGATTAGTTATGATCTCTTTATGAACTTTTTGAAACGTCAAAGTGGTAGTTGCGAAGCTGTCAATGGAGCGACAGAAATCTTTCAGATTTCATCAAAAAGATCTTAATTTGTGTCCGAAGATGAACGAAAGTCTTATGGGCTTGGACCGACAGGGTGTGTAAATGATGTCATAATTTTAATTTTTGGGTGAACTACCCCTTTAAGAGCCACTTTTTGCAATTCAGTCAAGATATTTTATTTCTCTTGTGGAGATAATAACATGCCCACTAGCGCCCCCTGGATGATGTCACTTTTTAAAATAAATGTATAAAAAGCTGATTAAATGATGCAAGTCTGATTACAGTAAGGTTCTTAAAAAAAGATAATATAAGCTTTTAACTTGATGATTGCAGTGAAGAAAAGCTTCAGATCAGCCTATTAGATGGGTTTAAGACTTGAGTTCATGGCAGAGGGTCTTTAAAACATCCTCAGGCATGTAGGATCAGCATAAGGAGCTGATATCACGGCGTAAATATAGAAAGTGCATCATTTTGCAATGAAACGAATATGGGGGTTGTGTGGGGGTGGGGGTTCTGCACCTGTTCTAGCGCACATATCAGAAGCCCCAGTAATACAGCGATTGTCAACATGCTGTTTCATCTGATATCTGTCAAAAGGCAGCAGAAAATAGACAAATTGTTTCTAAGCGTCGTTCTGCTGTTGACTAATAAATTCTGTATTTAAATTCTCTCACAATCTGGCTTTAAATAGCTGACATCCCACCGCCCGGTATCCTGATGGCTGCTCTTAAATAGCATCCATCAGTGAAAGAATCCGAGAGAAGCGTCTTAGTGCTGCCATCTAGAGGGACATACAGTTATGGGAAATCTCCCATAGCGGATTATAAAAGTAGAAGGTTTTTTACAACATTTAAATTAAATCTAAGTTTTAAGACGACAGTTTGTTGTTTCTGGTTGTTGCTAGCTATTGCTAATGTGCGCTAAACTATCAACTTCACTGTTATGTTTAGCCACATTAGCATGTCCTTGCTAAATAGCCTACATCTGGGATTTTGAAATAATTGAAAGACATTTAGTCTTTTTTGATTGAAATATTGTCTTTTAGCTCCTTTAAGCATAAGAAGATGCGTCTGATGTAGTGTTAAGGTTAGGCTTGTTTTATGCTTAGAACAGGATAATGTGGTATTTTTGTTAATGTTTTGTAGGTAAAATGACACTAATTAATATTTGAGTGTTTTGTTTTTCATTTCTCCTCTTAAGTCTCTTAAAAACTGTTAGTGGGTTAAATTTGCAATGACTCTCATTGTATTTTCACAGCATTTCTGGTTTAATCTCGTTAGCAAAAAATGACCATAGAGACGTAGCCTACGTCCTGCAAATCAGTTTTTAAAACTACATTTCAATGCTAGTAGCCCTCAAAATTTTTTAATGTTTCTCTGCGAAAGAAAAACAAAAACAACGTAAATATTGCCCGTGACTGTTTATTGGTATATAAATAAATCCAATTACACATTCTTCCTTGTGTTCATTTAGTGGTGAAATACAACTTATTGACTAAAAAACAAGTATTTTAACTAATTTCTGAGCAAATGTATCAAGATAATGAATTTTATTTAAGAAAAAAATAGCTTTTTTATATATAAAAAAGCTATATATATATATATATATATATATATATATATATATATATATATATATATATATATAGGCTATATATATTACTCCGACCTTGAAATGATCTTTGACGTGCATCAAGATGTAAACAATACCTACATATCCTCATGCTCAAGTAAATTATAAATACCCTTCACACAAGTCTGGTCAAGAACCTTATTTGCAAACAAACTGTTGTATTCATGTGGGAAAAGTCACCGCTGATCAAATTAAGTTGACGTGAGTTATCGGTGGTGTGAAGTCGCTTCTTTCTGCCAGTCATTTTTGTGAGGGCCGCTTCTACTTCTGTAGCTGAGTAGAGTTACAATGTTTCCGTTGCTTCTGATCTCATCATCGTCAGGGGTTAGATATCATAAGGACATTACAGTCGTTCTCCATGCTGAAATTCATTGGCACATTTCGAGTTTCGGATCAGATTCAGACTATGGTGACATTTGCGTAGAAATCTATCATATTTCCCCATGGCTTAGGCTACTACTATATATTATTATTTACAACATGATATTTTACTTTTACCATATACACTGTTAAACATAAATTGCTGCCTTAAACATTCAAATTGATTGTACTTAAAAATGTAAGTCATTTCAACTTAAATTTCATTAAACTGATTTGTATAACTTATTTAAAAAGTTGAAAATTGCTTAACTTATTTTGATGACTTAAAGCAATGTAAAAACATATGTTGTCATAACTTATTATTTATATGATTTTTTACAGTGTATGTTTTTGACTTTTTCCTAAATTGGAAATATCTTTTCTTTTTTTTTATTTTTTTTTTTTTATGCCTTTTCTGAGAAAAGGTGGCATCTATTTTTAGAGAACGACTGACCCAAATATTTAAGAAGGTCTTATATTCTCAGTATTGTGAGGTTTTGCGCAGTGGGAATGTTTTATGCTGTGTAATGTAACAACCTCTCATACATCTGGATTTATTTACAATGAAGAGGCAAACATTATGCATGCAATTTTTTTGTATCATTGTTACTTTTCACTATTTCTGATCAGTTTGCATTTACCGTACACAATTGTGTTTTTATTCATTAAGTTAAATTGATATATATTTTACATATATTTATGGCTGGGAAATAACAATCACACAAATAATTGTTTAACCCATGCTCTTAATTTGGTAACATGGTTTATTTCAAAGGCTAAACAAGTTCATCATTTGTTGAAAAAGAAAATGATTCTCACTCTCATTTTTCAAAAAGTTTCAGGACCTATTGTGTATTAGTGTCATTTATTATTTCTGTATTATTCTTCCTGAGAGAAAGTGTTTCCGAGAGCGAGGGAGAGATTGTATGTTCAGATCAGATGGCAGTTGCTATTCCAGAAGCTGTGTCCATGTAGGGCAGCAACTATAAACTACCAGAGGAGCACATAGGCCTCAGGACGGCTTTGTGTGTGTGTGTGTGTGTGTGTGTGTGTGTGTGTGTGTGTGTGTGTGTGTGTGTGTGTGTGTGTGTGTGTGTGTGTGTGTGTGTGTGTGTGTGTGTGTGTGCGCGCGCAAGTGTTTGTAAATGTGTGTTTATAAGTTTGTACATATGCAGTTATATATAAACATTTGCTTCACTTACAAAAACGGTACTATGTTTTTTTAGACACTTTCATGCAGTATCATGTTGGTGTTTAAAGTACCGTTGGAGTACAATGAAGAGTCCGTGGTTAATCATACAGTCCCACAGTATTGCCAGTATTGCCATCTTATACCATTACGTACCATGGTACCCCTACAGTGCTTTTTGTATGTGTGATATGATGGGTGATATTTTAAGAATAAGCTGTAACGTGGTCTCTGGTGTGCACTAGGAGCTGTGTGTGTGTGTGTGTGTGTGTGTGTGTGTGTGTGTGTGTGTGTGTGTGTGTGTGTGTGTGTGCGCGCGCATCTGCTCAACTCATTACTGAGAGTCAGTTTTAGTGTGATGCTCCTTCAGTTGCCAGTAGGAGGTGTATTATATATTTTGATA
>CM038622.1:12282067-12364567 GCA_021554675.1 Leuciscus idus
GAAGTGTAAGAAATCATGTTTTCAGTTTTATGCATAGTTAAAATATTAGCATTAATTAAAACCTTTAGTCCTTGACGAACTTTTGAACTCTTTCTCTTTTATTTATTGAATCTCTCAGATAATGATCCAAAATAAAAGGCATACATCCTCTGTGTGTGTGTGTGTGTGTGTGTGTGTGTGTGTGTGTGTGTGTGTGTGTGTGTGTGTGTGTGTGTGTGTGTGTGTGTGTGTGTGTGTGTGTGTGTGTGAAAGGTTAGCAGGTCAGGTGAGGGAACCGTTGCATTGTCTCCTGCGGCGTGATTTGCGATCTCGTCATTGTTTTCAATCACCTCCATCGAGAGAGAGAGAGAGAGAGAGAGAGAGAGAGAAAGAGAGAGAGAGGGAGCAGGAGAATGAACGGCAGCCGTTCAGACAAACGACAAGCTATTAATATACGCTTGATACTTTATTTACCCACAATTACCAGGAGCCTTTCCACGTCGGTGTTCATGCTTTAGTAAGGTGATAATTCCTTCCCACTAGAGGCATTAACCAGCATGTGTCTGTGTGTGTGTGTGTCTGTCTCTCTCCCTGTGTGTGTGTGTGTGTGTGTGTGTGTGTGTGTGTGTGTGTGTGTACGTGTGTGTGCCTGCCGCTCTCCCAGTGTGTCTGTCTGTATGAAATCGTGTTTTCAGTTTTATGTTACGTTAGCATTAGTTAAAACCTCTAGTCCTTGACAAACTTTTGATGGTCTTTTATTTATAAAAAATATTCTCTCCTCTCAGAGAATGATGCAAGTGATGCCTGCACAATAAAAGGCTGGCATCTCTCTGTGTGTGTGTGTGTGTGTGTGTTTGGCTTGACCTATCCACTACATTCATACAGACTTTGTGAATGTTGTTCTGTATTCACACTGACCACAATTTGGCACATGAACGCATTATAAAGTTTTTTAAAAGAACTGATGAACAGGTGAACAACCCACAACTGAGCTTTATAATCAAAGCGTTTTAATGAGTTACTGGGCAGCTTTAGCCTGGGTTTCCCCATGCTGCCTTGAGCGCAGCACGATTTTATTCACGCTGCTAGGCAGCCTGGACACCATGGACCAGATTTTCCCCTCAAAAAGGGAACCAATCACAGAACGGGGAGGGAGCAGCAAGACGATGACGACGTCTATGCGACACACCGAAGCAGTTTGTTTATATCTATGGGTCCAACATGGCATCAGACGCGAAGTTACCTTTCGATGCAGCCTTAGATAGTGTTCTAAGTAGTTTAGAACGCAAGTTTATTTCGTATTCTTCCTCGTCGAATTTCTGTCGCTCTACATACGTCATCTGGTATAATTGAAACGATTGGCTATAGAGAGCCTAAGTCCCTCCCCTCCGCTTCCGGCTCATGGGACCTTATTTCGGAAAAAAATATGTATGGTAGTCAATGGCGAGAGACAACTTATCTTTTTATTCCGTCTGAACTGTGCCCTGAATTACACATATATGATGTTTGTCAATTTAAAAGATAATTATGAAAGTCAAGAAAGTCGCAGTTTGTCATAAAACAGAAGAGTAACATTTAGTTTTATGTGAAAATCGCTCAATGAACTACATCTCTCGTCTCGCACTATGTACGTATGTGTGCAGTCTGGTACAAAACACTCAGGCATGACGGCGTAACGTTACGATTATAAATTAAGTCTTATAACGTAAGACTATAGAAAAAATGACAGACGTTAGCTTCAGTAAAGTTAGCTTCATTCATTGAGAGAAAAGGTATGACATCACATGTGCGCCTTTTGGGTTTGTAGTCTTTGTAATTACGTATTTTCACAGTCTTATACCTCAACAGTTTTACATCAAACTGTGACTTTCTTGACTTTAAAATGCATCTTTTAAATTGACAAACATCATATGTGTAATTAAGGGCACAATTCAAACGAGATCAAAATATGTGTTGTCTCTCGCCATTGACTACCATACAGTATTTTTCCGAAATAAGGTCCCATGGTGGTCAACCGGAAGGGGAGGGACTTAGGCTCTCTATGAGGTACGTAGAGGCGCATTTGATAGACATTCGTAGCGCCCAATAAACGGCTCTGGGCATTCGTAAACCACGCCTCAAATACGAGAAAATGAACATGTGGTTCCCAGACCACGTCTCAATGAGACGAGGTCTGACGTTAGCCAGGCTAGGGCAGCTTACTGGAATACTTGATTTTGATTGGTCAATGAGATTCAAATATTCAAACTTGTAGCCAGTTTTTAAGAAAAACACTGTTTAGCTCTTTCCTAACTGCTGGTATATATATATATGACTGTCAGACCTTTCATTATAACGTTTACACTCCGATCATGATTTATGATTGTATATATCGGATGCATTTAAATGTGCAGCAAAATGCTGATAAGTATCAAAACTTTACTCATTTTAAAATCCAGACACTGACTGTAAGTCATTCACTCTCGGTGTGAGTTGGAGATTTGACGTGACTAGTTGGTGATGCGATAGTTTTTCTTTAAACACAACCCAACTAAAATAGTAGTACAGTTCTGACCCGAGAGGTCAGCCAAAATTTGGTTTGAAAGGTCACCTATTAAAGGGCTTCCCCAGCCGTCTTCGTAGGGTTTGGAGAAGACAGACATCTCCGCTCATGCTGATAGCGCATTACCTCACGTTTAAAGATCGACCCCCACACAAACACACACTCATGTCGCTGACAGGTGGACGCTGGGAAATGAATGTACTTAACAGAGTGGAAGTGGCAGCTGCGCTTATTCAAGGGCTGGTATTTAAAGGCTCAGGGTTGCATTATTGGCTGCTTATTAGCGCATTCGTTTCATTTTTAGGCAAATGTTTTTCGACAGTATCGCCGTTTGTGAGGCGTGTGCACATTCAGTCAAACCAAAGATTATTCAGACACCAGATGTAATTTTGAAATGTATTTACTAGTGGGTGCAGGACACTATAGTTCATTTATGTAAGTGAGGAGAGCAAAATAAAGTAAACTGTGACATATTATACCCAAAAAGTCTTCATACAGTGACTACCAGTAAAATTAATATAAATTTGGGACCAAAAATGATTCAGACACTTTGACCTGATCATGTTTTGCTGAAGTGTTTTTTTCTTTAATTGCTATTGCAACCTTTTTACACCACAGACTGAACAAAATGAAGCATTGCTTGGTAATTGGTTGAGCTAAATTGGTAGCCTATTATCTAATTGTGTAGTTAAATTTAACATCTGACAGATATTCAACATAATTCATTTGTGAGATGGTCTAACAGAAGGACGGACAAAACCAGTGAAATATCCACTGATTTGATAACTCTTGTTCTTGTCATATTTTATTAGGCTACCATTTTCTAAACTATAGCGAATAAACTGTAATAATGTGAGAAATTTTGAAGTTGTCTGAATCAATTTTGGTTTGACTGTATATTTCGTTTCAGAAATCTCTCTGGTGGGAGAAAAGATCCCTTTGGAGTTGAATCTCCTGTTGTGTCTCTTACTTTGCTCCTCAGGAATGCGTGTCTCGGGTGTCCTGTCACATCCACATTTAGACATCGTCACCCCTCCTCCATCAGCGCTTCCTTCCACCCTTCCCGCTTTGCCTCTTTCCGACCTTTCCATCTCTCTTATGTCTCTAAAGCCCTGTTTACTCCTGGTATTAAGATGCGTTTTGGTCGATCGGATCACAAGTAGACGAGGGAGACACATTCCCGTTTACTCCTAGTGTTTTAATCCGTCTCTTCTGTCCACTTTCATCCACTTCTGTCCTGATTTCTTCGAGGGGAGGGTCTATGGGCGGGAAATGTCTGTGTTTTTTTCAGATCTTTTGATCTAATGCACAAAATAAACTTGTTTACACATGAACGACAACTGAAAAACACACAGAGAGCATCAGCTTTAGTTTCTGCTCTGACAGACTCAAGATCAGCCGAACGCTGTGAGTGTGTGTTAGAAATCAGCCGAACGCTGTGAGTGTGTGTTAGAAATCAGCCGAACGCTGTGAGTGTGTGTTAGAAATCAGGAATGATGAGAGAACATTGTGTTCGATACGTTTTTCATCTTCAAAACCAAACTTGGTTCTTCAGCCGACAGAGTTTAAACCCCGTCTGTATAACCTCTTCTCATAATGTCTCTCATTAGTTCAGTAGACGGAGAGCAGACGAGCTTCTGAGGCTGTTTGAACACATTCGATCACATGAGTGTTTACACTATGAAAGCAATCCGGTCGAATGTGTTCTCATCTTCCTCTGGAAGTGTTGGAAAGTGGACGAGCTCAAAGCGTTTTAGACCCGTTTACAGCTGTATTTAGTGTCGTCCACTTGAGATCCGATCGACCAAAACACATCTTAATACCAGGAGTAAACCGGGCCTATACGTCCATCTCCGCTCCAGCTCGTCTCCTCTAAAGGTTGACAGAACCTCTTAAAACCTCTGAAGATCCTGTAATGACACATCAAGGAGTTGTTGGAAAAATGGCTCTTGATTAGAAGGTTGTTCTATCTCACCTCATTATGTAATTTCTTCTCGTCACTTATCATCTTTCATCCTCTTCTTTTCGCTAATTTTCGCTTCTGTTCTGTTCTCGTCTCTTCTCTTCTCTTCTCATTTGTGGCCCCGAACCACAAAACCAGTCACATGGGTCAATTTTTTTTAAATCTGAAAGCTGAATAAATAAGCTTTCCATTGATGTATTATTTCCATTATTATTTGTTAGGATAAGACAATATTTGGCTGAGATACAACTATTAGAACAAAACAAATCTAAACATTGAGAAAATCACCTTTAAAGTTCTCCATTCATGTTGGCGATTGTGCTGCATTCACTCACAAAAATAAATGTTTTATATATTTATGGTAGGAAATTTACTAAATATCTTCATGGAACATGATCTTTACTTAATATCCTAAGGATTTTTGGCATAAAAGAAAAATCGATAATTTTGACCCATACAATGTATTGTTGGCTATTGCCACAAATATACCCGTGCGACTCATGACTTTTGTGATCCAGGGACACATTTGGCCTCATCTCATCTTTTCTCAGTCTTCATGATCTCACTTCTTCTCGTCACACATACTCTTCGATCATTTCCCCCTTTTTTCTTGTCCATTTTTCCTCATGTCTTTCCTCTTCTTATCTCCTCTGGTCTCGCACTCTCTCTTTAGTTAGTCGTCTCTATATTTTCTGCGGTCTATATTTGGTGTGTGTGCGGTTGGCGATCCACCCACTCAGCCCTACAGAGACCCCTGGCTTACATCTCCACATTCAATTACACCTCCTCCTCCTTCCCTCTTTCAACCTCTCCATCCGTCTCTCTCATCAGGAACTCCTACATGTCCTGTTGTTCATCACTCCTCCTCCTCTTTCATACATTATTCTGCAGCTCAGCACAAACAAACACACTCAGACTCATTTACATCGAGCAGCTTTGCCCCGTAACACCCACATCACTGGCACACGGCTCCTCTTGGCATCTCACACGCTGATATTTATAAGTTTGCTGAAATATTGCTAATGATTTCATCAAAAACTACAGGAACACTGTAATGTGCAAACTAAAACAACATCACAGTCTGGGGTTTTAACAGATGATTTTGTTCACATTTTCATTGTTATTCCTTTAAGACATATTAACTCTTTCCCCGACACGGTTTAAAAAAAATGTTTTGCCAGCCAGCGCCATCATTCTTTATCATTTTCACTAAAGTTTCAGAATATTTTGTTGTATAAATATCTGAACATGCACACATCAAAAAATGCTTTTCTTTCTTAGTATGTTTGTCTTGTTTCCAGTCCAAATATCAAAAAAAAAAAAATCTTAAATCAAGATGCATTTACTAAAGTAGTAAAATGCCATAAGATATTATGTCTTGTTTTCTGGGGAAATAAATCTAAATTAAGTGAGTTTTTGCTTAAACCAATGAATTAAGATTATTTTTCTTATTCCATGGACAGATCATTTTGCTTGTTTTAAGCAAAAACTCACTTCATTTTGATTGATTCCCCTGGAAAACAAGACATAATATCTTATCTAATTGTACTTATCTATTAAATGCATCTTGATTTAAGATTTTTTAAGTTATTTGGACTGGAAACCAGACAAGTGCCTTGCATGAAGGTAAGTTTCATTAAAAAAAGCTGAGAAAATCTTGTTTTTGTCCAAATCTACATCTGGATCAAAAAGCGTACGGTCTAGAGACGCGTTTTTTTAAAAGACAAACTTCTTTTAACTTGAGCACCACATTTTTAGAAAGCCGTATCATGTGCAAAAGATGCGAGACCCAAATGCAATGATCAAAAACATCCGTTTAGCTCATGTTCACATAGAAGAACAATGGAAAAGCCGAATTCAAAAATGCATTGTGTGAACTAAGACTCTTGAAAAGTTTATTTTACATTTTTTATCACAGATGTGTTTAAGTCTGACGGGTTTTAAACCAGCTACTTCTCATGCTGGGTTTATCTTATGTTAAATAATACTTTATTGTAAATACTGTATCACACAAACCTGGTTTGTGCATGTGAATGCATTGCATTGCATTTCATTTTTATTTTTTTATTTTTTAAGATAAACACCTGTGATCTGTGTTTGTTCCTCTCTCTCAGACGTTCACGGCGTGGTGTAACTCTCATCTGCGGAAAGCAGGAACTCAGATCGAGAACATTGAAGAGGATTTCAGGAATGGCCTCAAACTCATGCTGCTGCTCGAGGTCATTTCAGGTGATGATGATGACCAGATTCTGGGATACGCCTTCATTATACTGTTCTAATACAGCAAATCTGAAGTAGATACTGATATTTTAACATTGTGTTTCCTGATATTACAAGCCACACGTATGAGATCGTACTGCAGCAAAATTCACACAGACGAGACAGATGATAGTTAGACAGATAGATAGACAGACTGGTCGATGATAGATAGATGGATAGACAGACAGACAGACAGACAGGTAGATGATAGATAGATAGATAGATAGATAGATAGATAGATAGATAGATAGATAGATAGATAGATAGATAAACAGACAGACAGACAGACAGGTAAGTGATAGATAGATAGATAGATAGATAGACAGACAGACAGACAGACAGACAGACAGATAAACAAACAGACAGACAGACAGGTAGATGATAGATAGATGGATAGACAGACAGACAGACAGACAGGTAGATGATAGATAGATAGATAGATAGATAGACAGACAGACAGACAGACAGACAGGTAGATGATAGATAGATAGATAGATAGACAGACAGACAGACAGACAGACAGACAGACAGACAGACAGGTAGATGATAGATAGATAGATAGATAGATAGATAGATAGATAGATAGATAGATAGATAGATAGATAGATAGATAGATAGATAAACCGACAGACAGGTAGATGATAGATAGATAAACAGACAGACAGACAGACAGACAGGTAAGTGATAGATAGATAGATAGATAGATAGATAGATAGACAGACAGACAGACAGACAGACAGACAGACAGATAAACAAACAGACAGACAGACAGGTAGATGATAGATAGATGGATAGACAGACAGGTAGATGATAGATAGACAGACAGATAGATAGACAGACTGGTCGATGATAGATAGATGGATAGACAGACAGACAGACAGACAGACAGACAGACAGGTAGATGATAGATAGATAGATAGATAGATAGATAGACAGACAGACAGACAGACAGACAGACAGGTAGATGATAGATAGATAGATAGATAGACAGACAGACAGGTAGATGATAGATAGATAGATAGACAGACAGACAGACAGACAGACAGACAGGTAGATGATAGATAGACAGACAGACAGACAGACAGATAGATAGACAGACTGGTCGATGATAGATAGATGGATAGACAGACAGACAGACAGGTAGATGATAGATAGATAGATAGATAGATAGATAGATAGATAGATAAACAGACAGACAGGTAGATGATAGATAGATAAATAGATAGATAGACAGACAGACAGGTAGGTGATAGATAGATAGATAGATAGATAGATTGATAGATAGATAGATAGACAGACAGACAGACAGACAGATAAACAGACAGACAGGTAGATGATAGATAGATGGATAGACAGACAGGTAGATGATAGATAGATAGACAGACAGACAGACAGATAGATAGACAGACTGGTCGATGATAGATAGATGGACAGACAGACAGACAGACAGACAGACAGGTAGATGATAGATAGATAGATAGATAGATAGATAGATAGATAGACAGACAGACAGACAGACAGACAGACAGATAAACAGACAGACAGGTAGATGATAGATAGATAGATAGATAGATAGACAGACAGACAGGTAGATGATAGATAGACAGACAGACAGACAGATAGATAGACAGACTGGTCGATGATAGATAGATGGATAGACAGACAGACAGACAGACAGACAGGTAGATGATAGATAGATAGATAGATAGATAGATAGATAGATAGATAGATAGATAGATAGATAGATAGACAGACAGACAGACAGACAGACAGACAGACAGACGGGCCTCAGTGAGTTTGTCATCTTGTACAGTCATATTTAAAAAGAGTTTGTGACTGCAGACTGAAGTAGTGTGCAGTAAATACACAGTAATAAACATCATAAACTCATGAGCTCATGACTCATAGTTATTTTTCCTTAGAGGAGTCATTAGAAAAGACGGCAACATGCGTGGTTAGTGTTCAGCACATTCGGCAGAATCTGAACAGTTGCTGTGTGTGTGTGTGTGTGTGTGTGTGTGTGTCTGAGTGTGTGTGTGTCTGAGTGTGTGTGTGTGTGTGTGTGTGTGTGTGTGTGTGTGTGTGTGTGTGTGTGTGTGTGTGTGTGTGTGTGTGTGTGTGTGTGTGTGTGTGTGTGTGTGTGTGTCTGTCTTTGTGTGAGTGAGTGAGTGAGTGAGTGAGTGTGTGTGTGTGCGCGCGCGTGTGTGTGTGTGTGTGAGAGAGAGAGAGAGAGTGTGTGTGTGTGTGTGTGTCTGTCTTTGTGTGTGTGTGTGTGTGTGTGTGTTAGAGAGAGAGAGAGAGAGAGAGAGAGAGAGAGAGAGAGTGTGTGTGTGTGTGTGATGGAGACATAAATGGTCTTTCACCACATATATGACATCATATCACATGCTGTCTGAACATGAAATCATATATACTCATGTTTAAATCTTCACTGCATGTTCCTGGTCTTGAGAGATTTATCAGCGTTATTGTGTTCGAACTCGCTCTGACTCTGAAAAGAGTTTTCAATTGTAATCAAAATGGATGTCATTTGACTTTAAAGGTGAAGTGTGCATTTTAAAATACTGTCTTCTATTCCAGGTTAATATGTAATGGTAGTCTGATTCCCTGAAGACTATAAAACTGTTAATCTGTGGTGCTTTAGTTTCAAAATATTGAGCTTTCTGGCAATGAACAAGTAACGACAGGGACAAGGACGGACATGAGTGTTTGGGAAACCAGTCTGGAAGCAGTCATTATATCTGCAGTTCTGTTCGGTGCCACTAGAGGTGCAGAAGTTTCACTTCACCAACAGAATATTGATCTGACTGGTCTTGTTTTCGGCAGGCGAGAGACTTCCCAAGCCTGACAAAGGAAAGATGCGTTTCCACAAGATCGCAAACGTCAACAAGGCTCTGGATTACATCTGTAGCAAAGGAGTCAAACTGGTGTCCATCGGAGCCGAAGGTGGGAATCTATACGACATATATATATAATCTTATACTATCTGTACAACATGTCTGCCATCAAGACTATTATATACTAACTAGGGCTGGTCATTTAGTGCAGTTTGTACATGCCGCTTGTGTAGTGAAATAGAAATAAAGCAAATATTATACTGATAATATAATATAATCTCTTAAATTATTTTCATATGGGGTCTTTTCTCAGAAAGTCACGACCATTCAACCTTTTTAAAGTAGTTTGTGTAATTTTTTTGCCTGAATTTTCATCATCATTACTCCAGTCTTTAGTGTCAAGATGTTTAAAACAACAAGGTTTATTTGAAATAGACATTAAAAATGTCACATATTACTGTCGCCTTTGTGCGTCCTTGTAAAGGATCAGACTTAAAAAAAAAAAATGTATATGTGATTTATTAATTTTAATATTCAGCATACTAATTAAAAAAAATATATTATATTTAAGTGTTTACAAGTGATAGCCCTAATCCTACAGTAAATGTATACATGTAAACCCTCACAAAAAAAAGAAGTAAGTTTAACTAAAATTCTGTCTTGCTTCGCAGAGATTGTTGACGGCAACGTGAAAATGACTCTTGGAATGATCTGGACCATCATTCTGCGTTTCGCTATCCAGGACATCTCAGTGGAGGGTACACACACACACACACACACACACACACACACACACACACACACACACACACACACACACATCAGGACAAGGACAATCACGAATCGACTTGACTGCTCATGTTACTGATTCAACACTCATTATCACTTCAGATGAGTTCTGCATAATAAGCAAATGGTTTTCTGTTGTGTGTGTGTGTGTGTGTGTGTGTGTGTGTGTGTGTGTGTGTGTGTGTGTGTGTGTGTGTGTGTGTGTGTGACTCCACAGAGACATCTGCTAAAGAGGGTCTTCTGCTGTGGTGTCAGAGAAAGACCGCCCCCTACAGGAACGTCAACGTACAGAACTTCCACATCAGGTGACAGTGACTGAACACACACACACACACACACACACACACACACACACACACACACACACACACACACACACACACACACACACACACACACAGGAGTCTAATCTCTGAACGTCACTTTCTGCTGTCTTTGCTCTATCAGATACGATTTATTAATATCTATTAATTAGAAAATCATAAAAAATCTACACAGAGGTTAATAGGCTTGAACTCCAAATTATCAGATTTCTGTTTTTATTATTCATTAACAACAATTGCAAAACATTTTTACAATTTAAAAAAGTATTTAAATTAAATTAGCAATGACATAAAAACCCATCATAAGTAGGCCTAATATCACATTTAGCTTCATTGTTTGAGTGTTATTTTACTATCATTGAGAGAGCTATACTATTAGAGTTTTTATCAATATTTTGAATCAGTTGTATTTAATTTTTTTCTGGTTTAAATTTAATTGTAGTTAGTTTTAGTAAAAGTTTTTTTTTTTTTTTTTTTTTTTTTTTTTTTTACAAATTTAGAAGTTTTTGTCTGTATGGATTTTTTTTTTTTTTTTTTTTTTACATCAAGTTAAACTAAATGAAAATAATAAATGTTGCCTTGGCAGCTTCAGTACCTGAAATAGAATGTTTAACTTTTTGTATATTTTATTTCAGTTAACGCTCATTTTATTTGAAGTAACAAAAATATTTGTAATGCTTTTGGTTTTAGTTAACTATAATAACCCTGCATTAATGCATTGAGCAATTAAGGTTGAGGTTCTCTCAGTAGAACATCAGTATTTCTGTATGTATTGTTGAGGTTCTCTCAGTAGAACATCAGTATTTCTGTATGTATTGTTGAGGTTCTCTCAGTAGAACATCAGTATTTCTGTATGTATTGTTGAGGTTCTCATCAGGCTATAGTAGGTTTGCTCATGTGTTTTGTCTCTGCTGTTTCTCAGCTGGAAGGACGGCCTCGCTCTGTGCGCTCTCATCCACAGACACAGACCAGACCTCATCGACTACTCTAAACTCAGAAAGGTGACAGTCACTCACACTTTATTGATCAGTTTGCCTTTAAATGTTTCACATTTATTCTCTGTGGGGAGTTTTAAGCCATTTCAGCGCACAATATTTATATTTCCACTGTCTACCAATATTTGCTGACTTAACACATACCAACTTTGCTCCCAATATACAATCCGCACCTGGTTTTTAGTTTTATTTTGGCCGATCTTTATTCCGAACTTCTCAAAATATATGAAAATTTGTAATCATGAGGTTGATCAAGGAAACGTTATATTGCTGCTGGTCCATAAGCGTCACCTGTCAGAGAGTGAATTTACATCATTCAGTCCGTTTGCTGTTCTTGTTTTGTGCAGGTGTGTCTGATTTCAAATGGTTACAGGTCAGTTTGGAGCAAAATATATAGAGCAAATAAGCAAATAAACTCTGTTATAGAGCAAATAAAGAAAGTCGTGAAAAAAATTTAATAATAATAATTCGGCAGCCAGTATCTGCAAATTGCTTGTAAAAATAAATAAATCAGCAACTTGTAAAAAAATGTATAAAATCTGAATCGGCAATGAAAAATCATGATCGGTGCATCCCTATACTTGAGTCCAAAGTGCCAGATCTGCTCAAATGTTTGATTTAAAAAATCTAAAAGTATGAATTATAAAATGAACAGTTCTGACACTAAAATCTGGTTGAATGAGCCACACTGGAGTCTTTCTGCTGCTAAAAGTCTACGGTTGTTCTACAGTCCATTTTGCTTGAATGGCTTAAAATAAAAAACTGTTGGAGAAAAAAAATCATGCAAGCCAAATATACGGCCCACAAATAGGGTTAAAAATAAGGCCTGAAACAAAACAAAAAAATGTGCCTTTAAAAATTCATGGAGCAAATAAATGCACCATATTCATGTAAAGTGCAATAGAGCAGAATCATGGCATGAGTTTTCACGGGGTCAGTGTGTGTGATTTTTGTGTTTCCTCTGAAGGACGACCCTATTGGAAACCTGAACACTGCGTTTGAGGTGGCAGAGAAATACCTGGACATCCCGAAGATGCTCGACGCTGAAGGTGAGTGAAAGCGGGCCTCAAATGATACCCTTAAAATAAAATTGTGCCTTATCTTAATGGTATAACAAAAATGATTGTTATAAGATGTCTTAAATTTGGGGACCGAAAAACAAGAATCATGATATGATCTAATGTGATTATTAAACTTCAAAAGGTGATGCTGTTGCATGTTTTACAGGCTCGCAGTTTCAGAGCAGTGATAAATATCACACATTTATGCCAAATTATTGCTTATTATCTATAGATTATGACTGTTAACTTCATGGTTTTTATATTGCAACATTCTTAGCTAGCTGATTGTAAGAGTGCATATTTGATCCCCCTCATCTTTTTCATGAGCAGCACGATGCAGTAAAAGCATAGACATTTCAAAATAAAAGTCCCGGGCTTGTTTATCGAGTATCCTGCATTATTAAGCACAAAATCTTATTTTGTTTGTTTGTTTGTTTATTATTGGTATTTTGATTACACAAACCGTATCTGGCATTTAATTCAAAGCAAACTCTTGAGGCTTTTCTCTTGGCCGTCCCGAAACAAAACATTATTTAACACGTTCATTATATAGATTTGACTAGTATTGCCACAATAATCTGTTTATTGCACTTGTTTAAATACATTATTAGCATGTCAGAAAATCCAATATTGATCGTATATCTCTAATTCCTATGTATTGGTAAATAAACCATTTTCAATACATATATTGAATAAAACATGTCTTGAGTAATTTACTATGTGTACTAAATTTACGAGATGTACTAAATTTATTTTGAGATTACATGATTCTGGGCTTTCAGTATTCATTTTTATTTGTGCAGGTCTTAAAACATCTGAAATTTGGTTTTAAAACCAATTAACCTTCATACATTATTAGGAGGAGGAGATGCATGTGACACACAAAATTAACTCCCGCCTTTCATTTAAAAGAGCCAGTCATCTTTTTGATAAGACTATTTACTCCAAGTACATTTGCAGTAGCCGGACCAGCCAGAAAAACACAACTTTTTAGGATAATTTGAGCTTAACCTTTTAGCTTTTTTTCAGTGGATCATATTTCATATTAAAGGCATGAGCTTTTTAATGATCTATAGTTTTTCAAGATTAAAGTTTATTTACGGAGAACATATGTATGAAGACTTCAGATGCAAAAGCCTCTAAGTGCCATCTGAAATTTCCTTCTAGAATGATAATTTTTATCAAGCTTGTATGTTTATGTTCAGTTATTTCACTTTAATGGCAAATGAAAATTACCTATTGTCATTAAAGTGAAATTACTGAACTTAAATATGCGAGCTTGATAAAAATGATCATTGTAGAAGAAAATTTCAGATGGCACTCAGAGGCTTTTGCATCTGAACTCTTCATACATATATACCACTGGTGTTCTACCACATGTTAGGAGGTTAAAATAAGTAGAAATGTATGATACCAAGGTTGTGGGGTTTTATTGCTGGTTTGAAATGTTATTAAAATGTAATCTTGACAAGCCAAGTTGCCCGAGATGACCGCAGACTTCAACTCAACTTGATTCTCTCTTACTTTTGTCCTCAGACATTGTTAACACCCCTAAACCTGATGAGAAAGCCATCATGACCTACGTGTCCTGCTTTTACCATGCTTTCGCCGGTGCCGAACAGGTAAAAAGTCGCCACAACTCAGATTTCATTTGAATTCAATTTCTCAAACTAAAAAGGCTATCCTCATTACAGTGTAAGATGTACAAAGTGGGATCAGTTTGTGTAAATGACTGAAGGAAAATGATTTCAGTAATGCATTGAGCTTCAAGACGCACTCCAGCGTAACGCAGAATAAATGAACGTGTGAATTAAAGTAAATGAAGTGAGGAGACTTGGATACAGGCGCATTAACTCCACACAGAATTGGTTATGTCACTAAATGAGCTGCTGGTTTTCTCCGTCTCTCGTCAGGCCGAGACGGCTGCTAACAGAATCTGCAAGGTTCTGGCTGTGAACCAGGAGAACGAGAGGCTGATGGAGGAGTATGAGAAACTGGCCAGTGAGGTGAGGACATCTGCCTGTGTTTCACAAACCTGTGCACTTCTGATTCCAATAGAGTGTTCCAAACGTTCCAAAGTTCCAAATGTTCCAAAGTTCCAAAGAAGAGTTAGAATAGTTTGTAAGTGTGTGATTATAAACTGTAAAAGTGAGTAGATGAGTTTTACTGGTCAGCTTGATGATGTTTAATGTTCTGGAAAAGTTCTGAAGTCCCATTTAGCCACTTGATGGCAACTGCCTATTTCAAGACATTGTAAAGGAGTAAACAAACAAAAAAGTAGTGAATTACTGATTTTGTCATATAATGAAAATGTCTTGAGCTTGTGTTCACCGCAGACCTTATTTCAGGCATTAAACCAAAAACCCAGTAAGACAAGACAACTGGAAGTGCAAAAATGCTAATTTGTTTCTGGGTTTTAGGACTCGTATTCAGACAAAATACATATTACACACAAATATTGGTTGAAATAGTACCTTTTTTATAAGTGTAACTCTTTTATATCAGTACTTTTCAATAAGAAACGCATCTTAAACCAGCCTAACCAGTCAGCAAGCTGGTTTCCACAAGTCACGCTGGTGTGGATTGATGGTTTTGGAGATTAGCTGGCTACTTTAAACTTAAGTTTTCAGCCAGGGTAGTAAGTAAAACACGGGTTCTTGGGTTTTTCTGATTGTTTAACTGGTGCTAGCCATTCTAAACTGCTGTAGCCTTGAAACATAGCAGTTTGCATTGCCAAATGCATAAATGTACACGAAAAATCTATCAAATGGCACTTCCCTTAAATTTGCCGGCCATTTCGGATGAAAACTTTTGGTGTTTTAGTGCAAATGATACATACAGTACAGCCTCAAATTGAGCAAAAAACACGTAATCTCATAAGGCAACATTATTATGGTATTTTGCTGATTAAAAAAAAAAGAGATGTGAGGAAAAACTACATTTCAATGCTTTTGCATTCGCTCGTAAAGGTTTGGGCCGGGGTTCCCCTGAAAAACTTTGCATTCGCTTGCAAATCTTTTGTGTTCGAATGTTTTGTGTACGAATGCAAAGTTTGTCTGCATAAACTTTTTCTTCCAACCTCATTTTTTTTATCACTATATGTCCACTTTTAGATTTATTTTACAGCCTCTAATTGATGCTGTTTTAAATAAGAAAAAAAAAAAAATTGTAAATGAAAATCAGCATTGAGAATAAATATAATTTCCACAAAAAAAAGTACTTTGTTCTCTTAAGACAGCATATTTATGTCAGGAGCCGTTTAGGTGGCATCTCACTAGGGTTAGGAAAAAACCTAATCTTGTTCCTTCTAAACCTTGTCTCATGCCCATCATTCTCCCTCTAAACCTCTGTAGTTGTTGGAGTGGATCCGTCGCACCATCCCGTGGCTGGAGAACCGTGTGGCGGAGCAGACCATGCGAGCCATGCAGCAGAAGCTGGAGGATTTCCGGGACTACAGGCGCGTCCACAAGCCTCCACGCGTTCAGGAGAAATGCCAGCTGGAGATCAACTTCAACACCCTGCAGACGAAGCTCCGCTTGAGCAACCGCCCGGCCTTCATGCCCTCCGAGGGGAAGATGGTGTCGGTAAGTCATGAAACCCATCGCAAAACTTAGGTTTCTTCTTCAGGCCCCAATTCTGACCCTTTTGAAAAGCATCTACTATATGCTGCTCCTAAGCATTGGTTGAAAACTGCCAGCAGCTTGACTTTATGAACAGCCACTCCCACTCCTTAGAAATCAGCCAATCAAACACTGTAAAAAGTGATCAGTTGACTTAACTTTAAAAAAAATTAGGAAACCCATTGCCTTAAAATGATTACGTAAATAAACTTCATGCTTAATCGAAAAAATTAAGTTATGTGGAATTTTTTCAATTTAGCATTGAGTTTATTTACTTTTAAGGCAACAGGTTTAAGTGAACTGAACACTTTTTAGAGTGAATCGTGTAAATTGATTGAGATTTGACTCATTGATCAAGGTACGATTCGAAACTAAGCGCGTGTTTTGTGTTTTGTTGCAGGACATTGCTAACGCCTGGAAAGGTCTGGAGCAGGTGGAGAAGGGCTATGAGGAATGGCTCCTCACTGAGATCCGTCGTCTGGAGAGACTCGATCATCTGGCCGAGAAGTTCAAGCAGAAATGCTCCCTGCACGAGTCCTGGACCTCAGGTACTCAAACACAAGGGTTCAAATCTAGGAGGTCTACAATACCTGGAGAAAACCATCCGTTAGCATTCCCATTCATCTCTAAAATACATGATCCTTTCACACTTTCAAAAAAGGAATACTGTAGATCGCTGGTAAAGTGCTGTGCGCAATATGTGTGATTTATATGTTGCATACACTTAATGTGCGGTCACGTTTAGCGTTCTTTGTTGAATTTACACAGGCGAAATCTAGTCATTTCAAAAGGAATCCACATTATCTGGAATTTTTCGTGAGGCCAAAACTTTTACTACTGGTTAAAGTTCAGCACTGGGACACTAATACTGGTACAAATACTTCTATAAAGTAAAACGTGGGCCAATTTAGTCCCAAGAGATATTGAAATCATACACTTGCATTTATATTAGTACACTTATTACATAAAGAATACTTGGAAAATATACTTTAACTTAAATAAACTTCTTTTTTTTTTGTCATTTCAATAGGAATCCACGCAATCATGAATTTTTTCCCATGC
The DNA here is from genome assembly GCA_021554675.1 of Leuciscus idus. Taxonomy (NCBI): domain Eukaryota; kingdom Metazoa; phylum Chordata; class Actinopteri; order Cypriniformes; family Leuciscidae; genus Leuciscus; species Leuciscus idus. Next base: position 12,299,498 of record CM038622.1, read on the forward strand.
AGATTTCGCAACAAAAGTTTATGATTCTTACATATTTTGTGCGTCAGGATAATCTTCTCATATGAACACGACTTTTAGTACATTTTTAACCTAAATACAATCGGCAGAAGTAAAAAGCTAAACGTAGGCGATAAACGAACGGTAGTACGACTTCAACGGCACCACTGAGTCTTTCAGTTTTTACTTAAAGACTTCAAGATGTTAAGTTTGAGTTAGAATAGTTTGCAAGAGTGTGAGTATAAACTCAAGGCTTTAAAAGTGGACTAGTGAGTAGATGAGAAATCTGGGCCGATTTCACAACAGGTTCGCAACGTTGACCAACAGAAAGATGCTTGGTTTGAAAGTGACAAAAACACGCAAGCCCGACCCAAATGTTTAATGTCACGATTGTTGCCATCTATTTTCATTAGTTTATATCCAGCTGGTCACTTTTATGGATTCATTAGCCGGCGAAGTTTCATATTTAAAGCTAGTGATGTGAGAAAGCAAACTGTATCGTCATGCAAACTTGTAAACAAATCAGAAACGCATTTGATTTCAGTTCTTATCATCACCGTAATACATATTGTGTTATTTTGATCATCATCAAGTGTCCTAAAATAGAAGCAAATAACGTGTGAGAGTATACATACAATATACGTGTCTAATTTAATGCTATGGCCTTTGTGTGGATATATAAAGATGGCCAACTTTAAGCATGTATGATGGTAACACTTTACAATAAGAGTCCATTTTTAACTTTAACTAAGGTTAATAAAAGTATTGTTCATTTGTCAACATTTACTAATACATTTTAAAGTTGTATCTCTTAAAATTAGTTAAAACACTATGAACTAACATGAATGTTTAACGTATAATTAATGTATTAATATATTTATATTAAAAAGTATAGAACACTTTCATGGTTCAGTTCTGTTTTTACATTTTTGTAATGAAGTTTAGCACTATTTTATGTGTTATGCTTGTTTTCATTCAGTATCCATCGGTTGATTAATCAGTTATCGGTCAGGGTGGTCCAACCTAGTTATCATTATCGGTAAAATCCACTATCGGTCGACCTCTACTTCATACATCATTACACTATTGACACTAGACAATGGACTTAATTGACCGTTCGCAAAGACCTGCCCCCTTTAGTTACTGTTGCTATGTCCGACAAGCCACGCCACTCTCACGCCACACATGTGCTCACGCACTGACAACGTCTCAACTGTCAAATTTGGTCATTTTTAACGAAATTTAAACAGTAAATACCGTTTTGTGGCTCTTTAATGTGTCTGACAGATCCTCAGTTAAAGCTGCTCGTGAACCGATCAACTTCCTTCTAGTTAATTTATAGCATCAAATAAACATGAATGAACATCAGAAGGAATGTTGTTTCAACCGTAGACGTCAGTACACACCATTTTTCAAGTTCAAATCCTCCAACGTTAATCTACTAACTCTCCGGACCGCTTTGTCGGACAAAAATGGCGGATTCGGTGGATGGCGGATTATGATTGGTCAGATCGCCTGTCAATCAAACTCCCTGCGAAGGGTCAATTGCCTGCAAAATGTCACCACTGTGACTCCATCTTTACAGCAAAATGAACATATGCAGGCATTCCAGAACGCGTTTCTGATTTGAGGTTCTCTGTTTGCAGGAAAGGAGCACCTGCTGTCTCAGAAGGACTACGAGACGGCCTCTCTGATGGAGATCAGGGCTCTCATGAGGAAACACGAGGCGTTCGAGAGCGACCTGGCCGCCCACCAGGACAGAGTGGAGCAGATCGCAGCCATCGCTCAAGAGCTGAAGTAAGAGAGTTCTCTTACGAAACCCGTCAGAAACATGTCTGGGTCGTATTTCACCCCAAAATCATATATTGTTGTTATATGTTAATATATTTGGTTACACTTTATTTTGATGGTCCCCTTTACACATTCTGTTGACTATAATATATTTAATATAATAATTATATACTGTAAGTAGCCTAACGTTGCAACTACATGTCAACTAACTTTCATTAGAGTATTAGTTGAGTATTAGTATTATTAGTAGACTGTTAAGGGTGGGTTTAGGGTTAGAATAAGTAGTTGCAAAGTTACTTATAGTCAACAGAATGTCTGAAGGGGCCGATCAAAATATGTTTCATGAGGTTCAATAATGAACCTCATGAAACATATTCAATAATAAACTTATTTCATGGTTCAGGACTGTTTTTACATTTTTGTAATGAAGTTTAGCACTATTTTATGTGTCATGCTTGTTTTCATTCAGTATCCATCGGTTGATTAATCAGTTATCGGTCAGGGTGGTCCAACCTAGTTATCGTTATCGGTAAAATCCACTATCGGTCGACCTCTACTTCATACATCATTACACTATTGACACTAGACAATGGACCGTTCACAAAGACCCTTCCCCTTTAGTTACTATTGCTATGTAGTAATATGTATTGCTATACATTTAACACAATGTCAGGTTTCATCCAGAGATCTCCATACAGCTTTTCAAAGGTGCTCAGATTTGTCTTTCTCTCTGACTAGTGAGTTGGACTATCATGATGCCACTTCAGTCAACGCCCGCTGCCAGGGCATCTGTGACCAGTGGGACAACTTGGGAACCCTCACCCAGAAGAGAAGAGACTCTCTGGAGGTGAACACACACGCTACACACCTGAATCAAACTCACATCTTGAACAGTTTGAAGACATGTATTGACTGCCCACTGTAAAGGTGCAAATGGAATACCAGTCAAACCAACATTTATTCAGACACCTTCAACATTTCTCACTTTATCACAGTTTATTCTCTATAGTTTAGAAAATGGTAATAAAATATGACAAGAACTCAGAGTTATCAAATCAGCTGATACTGTATTTCACTGGTTTTGTCCGTCCTTCTGTTAGACTGTCTCACAAATGAATTATGTTGAATAGCTGTCAGCACAAATAGATAATACCAATTTAGCTCAACCAATTACCAAGCAATGCTTGATTTTGTTCAGTCTGTGGTGTAAAAATGTCGCAGTAGCAATTAAAGAAAAAACACTTCAGCAAAACATGGTCAGGTCAAAGTGTCTGAATCATTTTTGGTCCCAAATTTGTATTAATTGTACTGGTAGTCACTGTATGAAGACATTTTTGGGTATAATATGTAACAGTTTACTTTATTTTTCTATCCTCACTTACATAAATTAACTATAGTGTCCTGCACCCACTAGTAAAAAAATTTATCTGGTGTCTGAATAGTTTTTGGTTTGACTGTATGTAAAAAGATTATCAGGAAATGATTTGTGAAAGTTCCTTGCAAATTACTTTAGCCGAATGTTTTCTTCTTTCTTCCACCAGCGTGTAGAAAAACTGTGGGAAACAATTGATCAGCTGTACCTGGAGTTCGCCAAGAGGGCGGCGCCCTTCAACAACTGGATGGATGGAGCCATGGAGGATCTACAGGACATGTTCATTGTGCACAGCATTGAGGAAATCCAGGTTAGAAGCAGGACGTTTCATGCACAATTGATTTCATGTACTGTGCATTGAGGTGCAGGTTTAAAGATGACACCAAACTGCAATTGCAATGCATTAAACTTCCATAATGTGATGCATTTCCAAGTGAAAAGAATATTCAGCTTGAAATAATACCATAATATTGGGAGAAAGCCTGCAGTCTCCTGCGTTCTTAGACTTGAGAAACAGCCACAGTCAGTGTGAAGGGACAAGCCAGTGTTTCTGTGCAATGCTCTTAAAGCGCCAATGTTTACGCCAAAGTCCCAATTCATTTCATTTGCTGGCCATCTTTGAAACGCCTCTCGAGCAGCTATTTCAGTCACAGAATACAGCCCCTATCTCTCTGAATGGGTAAACATCCATCCAGTTCTCAAAGCTGTTCACTAAGCTTATGATTAAACTTCATATTTGAAATCACCAATGAAATTTGACAACTTTCTCATACATTGTTTCTAAATCATGAACAATTTTTTTTTTTTTTTTTTTGGGCCAAGTCATAAGTGCGTGTCTTAGAGCACTGATAACTTTACCAATTGCTGATTGGCTATTTTATTTAGAAGGCGGGACTTATTCCGCCATATTGCACATGACATTGCATTTTCTCCCATTCAGAGTAATATGAGTGCATCGTCTTTGTATATCTATAGTCTTTGTTTAAACACTACTATAAGACATTTGCTGGTTATTGAACGGAGCAACTATTTTAACTACAGCTTTAATGTTTTTAATCTCCATTTGTCTTTTCAGAGTCTGATCACAGCTCACGACCAGTTCAAGGCCACCATCCCAGAAGCCGACAAGGAGCGCATTGCCATCATGGGCATCCAGAACGAGATCACGAAGATCGCTCAGACCTACGGCATCAAGCTGGTCGGAGTCAATCCATACACGGTCCTCAGCCCACAGGACATCAGCAACAAATGGGATGCTGTGAGTACAGAGTACACACACACACACACAATTTCAGGGCTGCCAACTTTCACGCATTCAGCGTGAGACTCACGCAATTGACACTTTTCACACGTAGGCTAACATTTACCTCAGGAAAGCCATATAATGACCATAACATGTTAGTTTTTATAATAAAACCCCCATTATATTTCATTTGAGTTGTTGTTTTTAACCTTTTAATAATAATACCAGCTGACAGGGCTCTCTGTATGTTTACAGCATTAGGTGATTTTCCTGAGGAAAATAACATGCTTCTGCTATACCTAATTTTTATTCAAATGCATCGATATTGAATCAAGATCGGAATCAAATCACAAGAATTGAATTGAAATCGTGAAATTTGTGTCAAGCAATAATAAAAGCAGTAAAGTGTACCATGTAAACATTGTAACATGCTGTCACTAAACAATTCTGTTTAGTTACCAAATGTTTTGACAATCACAATACACTTATTGTGTGATGCCAATCCTCCATAATTCTCTCCAAGCTAAACTCAAAAGTTGGCAGCCCTGGTAATGTACTTGATTCGGTGAGAGACTGGACAGACTGTGTGATATTGTCCGGTCTGTAGGTGAGGCAGCTGGTTCCCCTCAGAGACCAGATGCTACAGGAGGAGGTTGCAAGACAACAGGCCAACGAGAGACTGAGGCGCTCGTTCGCCGCTCAGGCCAACATCATCGGACCCTGGATTCAGACCAAGATGGAGGTGAGCTTATTCAACAGGTGCTGAGTGTAATGGGAAGGATATGAGTGTTGGGAAGTTTCACACCTGAAAGTCCGAATCAAAGTTCATGTTTTGATACATTTCATACATTCGGTAAGTTTTGGTTTGGTTTCACATTGCAATTATGCGAGCGCACTAAAGGACTTTACATGCGTCCTGTCGTCATCATCTATGTGGGCGGCATCTTGACATTGATTGGTTTGTAAACGGACGTGCGTCTGACGTCAGCGTGTTGTCAATTCGGCCGGTAACTTTGACAAGAATTTGACAAGTCCGAACCATACAGGAAATGCATTCACACTAGAAACGAACCAAACTTTTGTTCAGTTTGATCCGGACCGAGACTACCTCTTTTCGTCTGACCAAATGTCGTCTGTTTGGTCCGGATCGTGGTCCGGGGGAGGTTTCACACCTGTCATTTTGATTCGGATCAAACTGAAAAGTCAGAAAATCCGGACCAAACGAGGTAGGTGTGAAAGGGCCCTAAAGTAGCATGAGCTCTCTCAGAAGTTTAATTCGCTTTAGTGTATTGATTCGTTCAACCAATGCGTGTAAATCAGGGTTGGGCAACTTTGGTCCTGCAGAGTTCAGCTCCAACTCTAATCAAACACACCTGAACCAGATGATCAGTGTCTTCAGGATTAGGCTGTGTCTGCAATCACTCCCTATCCCGTTAATTAGGGCACTATTTGAGGGTACTGTCATTTGTAGTGGTGTCTGAAACCATAGTGGACGTTATCAAGTGCACTCATTCAATCCCATAATGCACCGCAATAACGAGTGTACAACTGATGTACGCACAACGGCTAGAGAATACCCATAATGCACTGTGAGAGTCGCGCACTGAATGAATTCCCGCGTCTGACCAGAAGATGGCGCCGCAGCTGAATCATACATGATACATCCATCCACTTTCCATTTGGTCCAGCATAATATCATACAGGTATAAATTCCTTTTTTAAGTGATTATGAAATTGTTTAATTAAAGTTTATACATAGTTTCCATGACAGAGTTTTCAGGATAAATCTTTTCATTACTGCTGGAGCTGCCAGTTTGCTAAGTTATTAATAAACAGCACAAACTTTGCAAAAGCTGCAGCCCTTCCGGCACTCAGTGTCCGAATTCACTCACTCGTTTTCATTCACTCCGTCAAGTGGACTATATTAGTGGAGTAATGGAGGGAATAGTGTATGAGGGCATAAGGGACGATTTCAAACACAGGACACTGGCCCTCCAAGACCGAAGTTGCCCATCCCTGATGCAAATGAACTAATTCAAAGTCTCTTCTGCTCACCAAGGCTGCATTTATTTGATTAAAAAACAATAAAAAAAACAGTAATATTGTGAAATATTATGACAATTTAAAATGACTGTTTTCTATTTTAATATATTTTAAACTGTAATTTTGTTCCTGTGATCAAAGCTGTATTTTCAGCATCATTACTCCAGTCTTCAGTGTCACATGATCCTTCAGAAATCAGTATAATATAATGATTTGATGCTCAAGAAACATTCATTATTATTATCAATGTTGATAACTGTTGTGTACAATTTTTTTCAAAATTCTTTGATGAATAGAAAGTTCAAAAGAACAGCATTTATTTAAAATAGAATATTTTCTAACATTATAAATGTCTTTACTGTAACTTTTGATCAGTTTAACTCATCCTTGATGAATAAAAGTATTGATTTCTTTTATTTCTTTCCCCCAAAAATAAAAATAAAATAAAATTCTTACTGACCCCAAACTTTTGAACGGTAGTGTTTAATGTTACAAAAGCTTTAGATTTCAGATAAATGCTGTTCTTTTGAACTTTCTATTCATCATAGCATCGTGAAATAAAAATGTAAAAAACTGTTTTCAACATTGATAATAATCATAAATGTTTCTTGAGCATCAAATCATATTAGAATGATTTGTGAAGGATCATGTGACACTGAAGACTGGAGTAATGATGCTGAAAATCCAGCTTTGATCACAGGAATAAATTGCACTTAACTATATATTAAACAAAGTAAAGAGGCCGCACTATGCATATAAAACGTTTATTTTGCACAAACGCGTTTCGGCGTGTGCCTTCTTCAGTGCACACTGAAGAAGGCACACGCCGAAACACGTTTGTGCAAAATAAACGTTTTATATGCATAGTGCGGCCTCTTTACTTTGTTTCATATGTGTTATATAAGGCCAGCACTCTGAAAATCTAAAAAAACATAGAGTGAAGCCTGCTCCCAACCCTATCACTTAACTATATATTCACATAGAAAACATCTGTTTTAAATTGTAATAATATTTCACAATATTACTGTTTTTGTTTGTATTTTTAATCAAATAAATGCAGCCTTGGTGAGCAGAAGATACTTATTTTAAAAACATTAAAAATCTTACCGATCTCAAACTTTTGACCGGTAGTGTATATAGGCCTATATTGTATCTGTTCAAGTTCAGCACTGTTTAAATCCTTGTGACTATATTAAATTATACATGATATCATCTGATTATCTCCTTATGCATTTTAAGATTTATTGCCCACATACAGCTTCAATGCAGTAATATCTTCAGAAACAGCATAAGGAGCAGCGTTATATTACCATCTTTGAGCTACAATTATAGTTTCTATTAATATTTATAATATTTTCTGTTTCCATTACAATTTCAGTTAAAGTTTTAGTAATTTAGTAATTGTTATATTTTTATCATTTTATTCGTTTTTTTTAAAATTTTTATTAATGATTTCTGTTTCAGTACATCAAGTAAAGGTAAGCTAAAGTAGTAACAAGGTTTTATTTCAATTAACATTTATTTGAATCATTTTTTAAAAATTGATATGTTGATAATTTATATTTTTAATAACTGATAAGGAGGAAAAATAACCATGTTTAATTTCTTAGTAGCTTTTAGTTTTTAGCCTGGTTGTGAAGCGACACTGTTTGCTGTTTAATTTTTTTCTTTACAGACTTTTGTTCTTCCTCTTCTGATAAACATTTGTTACCTCTCTCTCTCTTTCTCTGTGTTGCTGTTATTAGGAGATTGGTCACGTGTCGGTGGATATCTCCGGCTCTCTGGAGGAACAGATGAATAATCTGAAGCAGTACGAGCAGAACATCATTAACTACAAGTCCAACATTGACAAACTGGAGGGAGATCACCAGCTCATCCAGGAGGCCCTCGTCTTCGACAACAAACACACCAACTACACCATGGAGGTATTCACACACACACACACACACACACACACACACACACACACACACACACACACACAGACACACACACACACACACACACACACACACACACACACACAGACAGTATGCGACTCCAGATGCAGTGAATAGGCTTAATTTTCAGAAGAACCAGATCATTCCTAGTGCAAATCTTAGTTTTGCGTTATACGGAAGACCGGGGCTAGTTGTCACACTTCCGGTGAATATTTATTTTTGAACTTCTGTACACATATACACATTAGTCTTGACAACAGCCAAGCTTTAAAATGTGAACTAATATTGACCCTATAGTGGGGTAAGTTGTCACAATGGGAACCTTTTGTTTTTTATCGACACTGATTTAGGAGGAACACCTTTATTTGAAATATAGGTAACAACAAAAAAGTATCTACATTTTTTTACATTTTATATTTTAAATTATTCAATTACTTTTTAGCAAAATTTAAATAGTAAAACTATTATGAATCACTTAAAAATCAGGAAACTATCAGCAATTATGCATTTTTTTTTTTTTTTGTATAATATATTAATGATTTAACCTGGTCTCCCTTATATTTGTTCATAATATTATTAATAAACGTGCAGTGTGTAATTTTTAGCGGCATCTAGTGGTGAGGTTACGAATTGCAACCAACAGAAGTGATGTCATCGTCTGAGACAGCAGAGAGTGGCCAGTTCAGCAATGAGGTTTATTTACAAAGATAAATTAAGAAATTAGGTTTACTTAATTATTCAGTAAAAGATATGTTATTGCGAATATTATTGTTACCTGTTTATCATTGTGTCAGTGTTTTATTCGCTGACTTTAGCTAGCTTCTTTGCACGAAGAACAACATAGTGACGAAACTGGTATGTCCATTCAGGGCCACTGTAGAAACATATCGATGTAAGGCGACCTGCGGTGTGTGTAGATAGAAACGGCTCATTCTAAGGTAATAAAAACATAACGTTTCATTATGTAAGGTCATTATACACCACTGAAAACATAGTTATGTATATGATATTGGATTTCTGTCAAAAGATCCTCCTAAATATTACAAAATGCACCTTTAAGTTTTATTTTAATGCCTTGCCCAAAGTACTCTTTACAAAGTTACCATAAAAATATAAATAAATCAGAGCTAAAAAGACAGAGCATAATACCTAAGAAACACACATTCCCTGATTGCGTCATTCCCTCCTCCAGCATGTCCGTGTGGGATGGGAGCAGCTGCTCACCACCATCGCTCGCACCATCAACGAGGTGGAGAACCAGATCCTGACCCGCGACGCCAAGGGCATCAGCCAGGAGCAGCTCAACGAGTTCAGAGCCTCCTTCAACCACTTCGACAGGGTCAGTGAGAGACACGCCAACATTCATATCTGAGCGTAGTGTACAAGTGGATTCATTACTGTTTTTAACTTGCAGAAGAGAAACGGCATGATGGACCCCGACGATTTCCGCGCATGTCTGATTTCTATGGGTTACGATCTGGTGAGTGAAAAGGAAGCTCCGCCCACTTGTATATAGCCACACCCCTTTAAAAAATTTGTGACAAATTATTTATCCTCACTAAATGCAATTATTATTCAAATGTTAAATTATACGTTTTTATTTTTTTAAGTCTCTTCAGCTCACAATGGCGGTGTTTATGTGAACAAAAATACAGTAAAATAGTAATATTGTAAATTATTATTAAAATGGCTATTTTTATGAGCTGTGTTCTATGGAAACTTGTTTCCGCCACAAAATAAAACATTTTAAAAGATAAAGGCGACTTTTTATCTCACAATAGTTACATCTCGTAATTCTGACTTTATTTCTCAGAATTGCTTTAGACTTTATTACACACAATTCTGTCTTTATAACTCACAATTGCGACTTTATATCACGCAGTTCTGTCAGAATATAAGCATTTAACATAAGCATATAAACATAAGCAATACAAGGCAATTCTGTCAAAATTACGAGATGTAACCTCGCAATTGTGAGAAAAAGTCAGAATTGCTGACTTTATTAATTACTTTTTATTTATTTTTAAATTACATTTTACAAAATTTTATTTTAATTAAAATGACCATTTATTTAAAAAAGAAATCTTTTGTAAAATTATGAATGTCTTTACTGACACGTTTGAACATTTTTAGGCATCCTTGCTGAGTAAAACCAGTATTTTTCATTTTCAAATATTTTGCCAATTTTTTTATCACATAGTTTTACTACATCAAATAATAATTCAAAGTTAAATTAACTATGAATAATAATAATAATAATAATAATAACTACAAATAATTTGACTAAATGTCCTAAATAGAGGTAGGCCTATCACACATTTGAATTTTTTCCCACACATTTGAATATTTCTTTTATTTTTGTTAAATTCGGATAAATAAATAAAAATTATAATTCAATAAATTATTTTGGTGTCATTTTTAAAGGTTTTTCTCTTTGTAGTTGAACATGATTTTGTAGCAAATCTCTCCATCATACTTAAAAACAAAACAAAAAAATGTATGTTCATATTTTGCCAACCCCCTACCAGGACCTCAATAGATGCTTTGCAGAACACCAATAACTGAGCAAAAAGGTAAATGTGTATCTTGAACCTCATTGGCTGTTTCTTGACAGGGTGAGGTGGAGTTCGCCCGCATCATGACCCTGGTGGACCCCAACAACACGGGCGTGGTCACCTTCCAGGCCTTCATCGACTTCATGACACGCGAGACCGCTGAAACTGACACTGCTGAACAGGTCATGGCCTCCTTCAAGATCCTGGCCTCCGACAAGGTGAGATCAAGTCGTTTCTCTTCGCTCCACGTGTGTCTAAACAAAACCTCAGGGAGGATTTTGAAGTAATCACAAAAACGTGTTTCTTCTTGTCCTTCAGCCTTTCATCACTGTGGAGGAGCTTCGTCGTGAACTCCCACCTGAGCAGGCCGAGTACTGCATCAGCCGCATGACCAAGTACACCGGCCCCGAAGGGTCTTCTGGAGCCCTGGATTACATCTCCTTCTCCAGCGCCCTGTACGGAGAGAGCGATTTATAAACGTCTTTCATTTTCTCCTTCTTTCTCTCTCCTCTCGTTTTCTCCAAAAGCCTCCAAATGTAGCTTTCAATCAGAGAGAGAGTTAATAATATCCCTCGTTTCCCCCTCATAAATGTTCTGTTTTTCTGTCTACAACCCACACTGCTAGCTTTAACATCGTACCGTATGTGTCTTACATCCACCCTTTAAACGGAGGGATGTGCAACGGGGGCTTTTAATCTCAAATGATGTCCAATTTGGATGTCAGACGCTTGTGTCTCCACATGAAGAGTCAACATGGAATCAAAAACGACCCTTTTCACGTTCCTAATACACGTTCATGGTCTTACGCTACGCCAAAGAATGTCTTTATAATCTTTCATCGAAATATAATAACTCTGAATGATTCGACAAATAGCTATTTAGCCATTTTTTAGGCTTGTAGGTAATGCACATAAATGCAGTCTTGCTGAAATCTGGCCAATAGTCAATGCACACACATTCAGATCTGGATTTATTCTGGATATGAAACACTTTTCACCATCCAAATGAATAAAAATAAGTCCCGCCCAACATTATAAAGGTAAAATGGGTTGTGAATGCGTTTCATGTTGACTTTAGCACGCTACTTTTCCTCTCTGTGCCTAAAAAAAAAACGTGATAAAAGATATATTAAAAAGTGTGTTTGTTGATGCTAATAAGCGCTTGTGAAGATGCATGCTGCGTTTATTCTACAGGCATTATTAATATGCGAGAGAGACCCCCCCTCTTGTTTGGTCTGTACTGTATTTTAAGACCCCAAAATGCACTACTGCTGTCCAGAGTCTTCTTAATATGAAAATGTGAGAACAACTGATTAGTCTCTACACAGAACGATGTGTTGTCATGTGTCACCCCTTTAATATTGTTTATGATGTACGTCTTTCAAAGCAAAAATCATGATTTGTTTTTCTTTTATTTGGAGCATATGTGCCAAATTATCAACCAAAGCCAGTAAATGAACTTAAAGATGTTATGGCAAAGTGTATGTGTTGTAGCTACTGACCGGATAGGTTTCTGCCAGCAAAAGTGCCTTAAAACCACTGGAAAGACCTTGAAATCCAGGGTAGTACAAGAAGGATTCATTAAATAAAAGCCTAGATATCGATGCAGTTGTGCTTATTTTGAGGCATGGTTTCACAGACAGGGCTTAGATTAAGCCAGGTTTAGGCCTTAGTTCAATTAGGACATGTGAGTAGCTTTTATAAACGAGACTTAGAAATAAAAAAAACATTTCAAGTGTGAATCGTGAGACAAAACAATATCACTGACATATTTTTTTAGATAAATCACATCAAGTTGCTTTCATTTAAAATAGGTCAAACATGCATTTTAGTCTGGGACTAGCTGCCTTATCTGTGAAACCGGTGGGTAAAGATTATTGTACACACACCTGTAATAAATAGTCCACTCAAAAATAAAGTTCTGTCATCATTTACTCACCCTCATCGTTCAAAACCTGTATGACATTCTGTATGTTTGGTGAAGTTGAGCAGGATCTGTCTGGAAGTAGGCCTAGTACTCCATATTCCAGGTTTTCTGATGATATGTCAGCTTGTGAAAAACATACATTAGTTTAAAGGCCCGCTCAAACCAAGGACGATAACTATAAAGAACAATATTAGCGTCGACGCAACCTTCTGCTTACTATAAACGAGCGCAGCCGTTAGGTCTTCTGCCGCTTTAAATTTTCGCGCTCTTTAACGCCGGCTGGATTCTGATTGGCTGTCAATGTTTTTATTGTTAATCAGCGGGGAAAATGTCGTTCTGAAAACTGGAATCCACCGATATCGTTCCTCTTTGTCGTTGTCATTGTAGTTTCGGTGGGGATATTCTCGTAGAATTTGAACGATTATTAAAACGTTATAGTTATCGTCCTTGGTGTGAAGGTGCCTCTAGAAGAGAGAGATATTGTGGTTTTAAACGCGAGTAAATGATGACGGTTTTTCGTTTTAGGGTGAACTATTCCTTTAAGAGCACACAGTGTAAAAAAGAGAGAAAGGGTCTCCGGTTCTTTTAAAGGGAAGTGTTGGAATGTTCTGGAAGTTTTGAAAGGAGATGGAAGGATCTGATGCCTTCATCCTCAGACAAGCCTCGACGTTGGTTTAGTTTCTATTGGCGATTTTCAAATAATTTCAATTAATGATGCTATTTTTATCCACCACGATGTAATTTCTGGGTAAATGTATTTCACTTAAGATCACTTCATTCTGATCACCTCTCTGTGGCTCTCCATCAACATTTGCTTTTCAAACACGCAGTATTAAACGTTAAATCGAAAACCCCAGAATAAAACGTCTCAAAATCATGTCATTGTGTGTTTCTGCCGTTTATTGTGTTTACCTCAGTTGTCTCCAGTAGGGGGAGCTTTATGATGTACTAGGTTCATTCCTGGGATTCGGTGCCTTTTGTGTCCCCAGTGAAGAGCATGATCTTATACTGCCTTAAAATGTTGAACAATATCTATTTTAAACCTGTCTTAGTAGATAATGCCATTTGGACTCTAAAAATATTGAAGTTGATTAAAAAAAATGAAACATATTACACCATTTTGAACCACCATATATCACAATTTTGTGTAACCGCCTGTGTAGCCTATTTTCATGATAAATACAACACTTACTAGAACTTTTTTCCATTTTTTTTCTATTGTTGGGTATATTAATGATCACAGGAATTATTCTCTCTGATATATATATATACTTATATTTTTTCAATTATTACATTTATTTTAAGAATTATAAACATCTTTTTTAGCTTACCTCTCAACTTATTGTCCACACTGTTATTTTTGACTACTTTCCGTTTAAATGAAAGTTGGAAAAATTAAATGACATCATATCATAAAGCAGTCAAGTGAGTGAGATCCTCGATTATTTTAACTATCTAATTTTTTCCAATTATTTTATCTTTCAGATTTGATGTGATCAACCTTAGTACGTCCACTCTGTTAAGGGAAATAGGAAAAAGTTAGTAGAAAAACAATAGCAATAAACAAAAAGCAAAAATTAATAGCTTTTTATTGCTCAGACACAATGCAGTAGCTGATTTTAGATCAGAATGTCCACCCTGTTATATCACTGAAAGTTTACATATAGTGATTGTGAAAGTATTTTTTGTCTAAAGTTGAAGCAGTAGTGTATTTAAAGTTTGTTGGCAATGTTTTACATATAGTTTCTTATCTAAATCCAGTTCAAAATAAAGTAAAATTGGCCGTACATGAGCGATAGTAAATCATCCATCCATTCTTAATACTCTTCCACCCTGTGAAGTGGTTTACAGTAATTTCGTAAAATCAGCACGTACACACAAAAAACATCTTCCATTTCCATCTTACCTTTGATCTTCCATTTAATTTATTTTGTTTAATATATGGTTATATTTATTTACCCGAGCTTGACCGGAATATTTTTTTCAAATGTTTTCATCACCCTATCATGACTACACAAAAACTTCTTTTAAAGAAAGAGTTTGATTTTCTACATTTTATGATGGCCAAAAGGCACCGAATACCAGGCATGACCCACTTTTAAGGGGATTTAAGCTTGAATTCATCTTTATCTTGAAGTTTTTCATCTTGTCTTTCACATAAAGTTTACTGATTTGTTTTGTTTTTTGATAGACTTGCACTAACTTTTGTACATTTCTAATCATGATCATTAACAGTTTTGACTAGGAGATTAGCAAATACTCCACGCAGATTTGATCTCCAGATCAAAACATTAAAGCATAGATTATTTATTCACTTATCAAAACAGTAATCATGCAAAATCATTACATGTGATATTTTAATCAGAAGTTAAGAAGACTTCGGTTCGGTGACGTCACAGTTGACGCACATGTTCACCCTCACTTCAGATCTGTTTTTCCAGCTCAGATGATTAGTCAAATATTAAGTGTAATAAATAATATGGTCCCTTGTTTCTGATAAACCATATTATTTATTACACTTAATCTTAGATCACCTTTATCTGACCCATGCATATTCCAGCACACTCTGATTATTGATAAGATTAACCTTTTAATGAGGGGCTGAAATTGAATGTGCTTAGATAAACATCCATCAAATGTCCATCTCTATAACTGAATCACGATGATCCTCATAGAGAAAGGTCGATAAACAGAGTCAGAGTTAATTATACACCGCAGAAAATAATTTCCTTATCGGCAAAGGAAAATCCTGTCCTGGCTCCAATGATTTATTCTCACATCATGAACTGCTTCATTGTGTTAAAATAAAAAAAACAAATCCATTCAGCATAGCTTTATGGTACTTGAAGATCCATTGCTGAAATCAACCTGAGTTGAGAGGATTATTTCCATAGATGTGTGCTGGGCTAAAGTGGATGATGTGTGGGGTGTTTTCATAGATAAGCTGGTTTGAATGGCCCCGGCTGGATGCGAGTTGTGGTCGACACCAGACTGGCCTTCATTATGAAGATTGGCTGCTGGTCTTAATCTAGATTTACTTTTTCATCTCATTCGGGAACGACATAAACGTTTTTATTGATGCAAAGGGAATGCTAAGCTGCACTGTAAGCGAGTGCGTTTGGTACAAATCGTCCTGTGACAGTAAAGGCAGATTGAAATTGCATTGCATAATGCATTTGGAATAACTTAATACTCATATACTGTTTCTACAGTATGCATTCCTTGCAAAGTATACGCCTTGAATAGCGATGTTCTGCTTTTGCTGAAACGTGCATTTCATTAGAGCACAATGCATGAAATGATGCATGAAATAAGGATATTTTCAGAAATAGGTCTTTGATTCCTCCATCATTGCATCATTTCCTCGAGGGAAAGGAATCTTTCACATCACATATTTAACATTCAGAATACCATATTATTACCATTGTTACTACTGCTGCCAGTATGCAGACAGTACTGTGTCCCACAATGCAGTGCACTCGATATGACCTTCCATTTCTAGTGTGAGGAATAAGTTGGAAGAAATATGGTTCATGATTTTAAGTTACCTTTTGTTACACAATGCTCCGAGGCATGAAGACTGAGGATCCAAATGAAGTGTTTTATTGAAGAGTTATACACAATCGTAGTCAAAACCAGGCAAGGGTCAAACAACATCAAATCAGTCCAAACAAAGACCATCTTGGCTGAGGACTCGGGTGCGGCAGCCATGATGTGAACAGTCTCTGGCTTGGCAGGCATGGCATGAAGAAACTTGGGCGTGGCAGGCAAGACGTGAGCTGGCTCGGCAGTCGTGGCGTGAATAACTCCTGACATGACAGTGTGAGTGTGGAAACACTCGGGTGTGGTGGGTACCGTAGGATCGCAGGGTTCCTTGTCCGCAAAACCCACAGTAAAAGATGAACCGGCCAGCAAAAGTGCATAATCCAAAAAACTCCACCAGTGATCCATGAGGACCCTCCCTGATGAGTTGGATTGAAACTGATCATTAAGCCCATAACAATAAAAGTCAATAAGTGCAAAATCAGGAAAGTCTGTGAGTCCCAGAAAATCTCGGGTGTGGTCCTCGAGTGGTCTGTTACCTTGTCGCAGATTAATGAGTTGCACTGCTGGATCCATTGGATCCATCCATCCTTCACAATGTTACACAATGCTCCGAGGCACGAAGACTGAGGATCCAAATGAAGTGTACTTTTATTGAAGGGTCAAACACAATCGTAGTCAAAACCAGGCAAGGGTCAAACAGTCCAAACAAAGACAGGGTTTTCAGGGACAAGGAAAACCGAGATATCCGAGGACAGGTTGAGGTACAAAGAATAAGATAAAAGGAACGGGATAAAGTGGCTTCAGAAACGCAAAGTTAACAACTGCAAGATCTAGCCCCAACTTCTTCTTCTTCTTCTTAATCTAGATTTACTTTTTCATATAATCTAGATTTACTTTTCATATATATTTTTAAAACTTCTTGTGTAGACAATGATGACCTAGCTGATGTTGTGAGTTCTTATATTCACTTTTGTGAAGAGTCTGTGATACCTAGGAAAAATGTGAGAATCTACTCAAGTAATAAGCCCTGGGTGACAAAATCATTGAAACATGTTTTAAATGAGAAGAAACAGGGTTTTTAAAATTTTTTTTATCAAGGTACAGATCTGGAAAAGAGGCAGGTTAATAAGGAAGTAAAACGAGAAATTAGGAGGGCAAAAATTAAATATAAGGCATCAGTGGAGGAGAAGTCTATTAAGGAAAATATTCAGTCAGCATGGAAAGAAATAAACGTAATGGCTGGTGCAAATAATAAAAGAATCAATTGGAATAACTTTGACAGAGTCTAGGACAGCTAATGAATTTAATGATTTCTTTTAGGCGATTCGATACACACGATTTTAATGATATGAGTAGCAGGGTTCCCACAACTTGGTTAACTTCAAATTCAAGAACCTTTCAAGGACTTTCCAGGTCCAATACCCTCAAATTCAAGGACTTAATGTGGGGAAACATTTGTTGTGTTCAACAACAAACGTTGAGGTACCATAGTAGTTTGGTACATCGTCATGGCAACGTACAACACAAAGTACCTCACGTGGGAAACTCTTAACGTAATGCATAAATGCGCGTAACTGATGTAAATCAAGCAAGCTATAGTATTCATAGGCCACGAAGTGTTGGCGAAATAACACTTTCATCCGATCGGAGGGAATAATATGGATTTCTTTCAGAAAAATTCTTGCACAAAATAAATTCAAGCACTTTCAAGGACCTGTATCTATGTATGTTTATTTTCCAAAACTTTCCAGGGCCTGCAAAAAAAATAAAATAAAAATCAGATTCACAAACTTTCAAGGATTTCAAGGACCCGTGGGAACTCTGGAGTAGGGATTTTTATTCTAGTTTGAAAACAGAGGAATATCTGCAAATTGATAAAGCCTCTGTTTTGAGGGTTTTACAAACCACCAAACAAAATAAAAGCCCTGGGCCTGATCAAGTCAGTGGGAGAGTTTTGAGGAGCTGTGCTTATCAGCTCTGCGATATCAGTCATCTCATTTTTCAGACCTCACTGAAATCACAGAGAGTGTGGAAACAATCCATTATTGTACCGATTCCTAAAAAGACCAACGCCAGACAAATGAACGATTTTAGACCAATTTCTTTAACATCATTATTAATGAAGTGTTTTGAGAGAATTATTCAAATTTGGCTTGTAGAGCATACTAGTCAGCTGATGGATCCGCTACAATTTGCCTGGAGAAATAGGAGTGTGGAGGATGCCACTCTGACACTCTTAAATCTCATATATAAACGTGGATATCGATAAGCGTCATGCTCGTTTATTATTTATAGATTTTTCATCAGCGTTCAACACTATATCCAACCAATTCTTTTAGCTGAACGTTTGCTTTCTGAATTTGACGTTCCTAAGGGTTTGGTGGCCTGGATTTTAGATTTTCTGACCAGAAGATCTCAAATCGTACGGGTAAATGGAGAACATTCCCGGGAACTGTATTCTTCAGTGGGCTGTCCTGTCCCCTTTCACCTTTATTATTTATTTTATTTACAGATAGGTGCAGAAGTCAATATCCAGACAGACATATTATTAAATATGCCGATGATATAGTGGTGCTAAGGCTGTTAAAGCAAGGAGACACAGAGCATGGGCCCATTTTGAATTATTTTTTGGATTGGTGTGAGAGTTATCATTTACAAATTAACGATAGAATTTTATAATTCTGTTGAAACTCCATCTAAAGTAGTTATTGCGGGTACAGAAGTTGAGAAGGTTAGTTCATACAAGTATTTGGGTACATTAACTGATGATAAGCTTAGGTGGGTGGAAAACACAAATCTTATTATATCGAAAGCACAAAAACGGTTATATTTATTGAGGAAGCTTAAGTCCTTTGAAGTGGATCAATCTATATTGATAGTGTTTTATAGATATTTTATTGATACTGTTTTGACCTTTGCTATGATCTGTTGGTTTTATGGATTAAATGTTAAAAGTAGATCCCAGCTTCAGAGCGTTATTCATTTAGGGTCAAAGATTGCAGGCTCTGAAACAAAGATAAAGGTTCACTCTCAGAAAAAAAAAGGTACAAAAGCTGTCACTGGGACAGTACCCTTCAAAAGGGTTCTAATATGTACCATTTAGGTACTAATACACTTTTGGTACCAATATGTACCTTTGAGGGACTAAAATGCACTCTTTAGGAACAAAGGTGTACCTTTTGAAAAGGTACCGCCACAGTGACAGCTTTTGTACCTTTTTTCTGAGAGTGTACCGTGAATTTTAATTGTAGCTATATTAAGAATTATTGTAAATGCCACGGGGTTTGTGATGTTTGTGATGTTCGTGATGTTCGTAATGTTTTCTGTTTTATAAAAATGTGCATGTTTGTGAGGTTGAAGCGGCTTAAATTGCCCTGTAAAGGGACAAATAAAGATTTGACTACTATTTCTTCTTCTTCTTGAGGGTTTAATGGCAGCTTGCATCCATAATGTGTAGTGTGCCATTCAAATGACTGTGACCTATCTTTAATCTGGTCATAACTATTCCCTTCCCTATTCTTCACACCCCAACTTTATTTTAAATAAAAATGTATCATTCAAATGTCTCCCTGTCCCACTGATGTTGCCAAAATGGCTTCTTTCCATATTATACTCTTTCCTTCAGATTTTGACAACTTAGTATTTGCTTCAATATTCTCTTTTTTAACAGCTTGTTTGGATAATTTGTCCACTCTCTCATTACCCACAATGCCGATATGAGCAGGAATCCAAATTAGTTGAATCTCAGGCCACATTTACACATAGCCGGGTATTTAGAGAAACGAATATGATCGTGACACCTTTCTCGACTTATTTGAATAGATTGTAAAAAGTATTTTTACATAAAATTGGATAAAAAAAAGGGTAAATTTTTATATCCATGATGATAAATGGATGGCACTTGCTGAATTAAGCATGCAATATAGCAGTGGTGCCCAATCCTACTCCTGCCGATCGCCTGTCCTGCACAGTTCATCTCCAACCCTAATCAAACACACCCGAAGCAACCAATTAAGGTCTTTAGGATCATAGATATCATATAATAAAGGCTAGATGTCTCGTCCGCGCTGCTGGCCAATGGAGGTCGACGTCCGCACACGGCGGCCATCTTGCCACAGGGAGCTCGCTCACTCGTAACATTGTGTTAATGGTGCATGTACTTTTTAAAAAACCATAACTTGCTCAATTTTCTACCGATTTTCAAACGGTTTGGTTTGTTATAAACGTCAGAGATGTAGTTATGACACTGCATACTTATCAATAAATATTATATTATATATTTAAACATGTTCCAGCGTTCAGAATTATAGCCACGTTCATAACGTTTGTAAGAAACCAAACCGTTTGTAAATCCGTCAAGATTTCAGCGAGATAAGAGTATTTGTGTGCGTGCTGATCACTCACCTTACTTCAGATACCACAGAGCCCGCCAGAAAGCTTCCCTGTGACAAGATGGCCGCCGATGATGCCGTTCGAGACTCCGCCTTAAGACATCTAGCCTTATATGGATATCTATGTTTAGGATCACTTGAAAATGAAAGGCAGGTGTGTTTGATTGGGGTTGGAGATTAACTGTGCAGGACAGGCGATCGGCAGGAGCAGGATTGGGCACCCCTGCTATATAGTAAGTACATGGGACATCAATGTGTGAAATATTTATAATTGCATTCTGTTTATTTAAAAAGCACTGGCAGTAATTCATACTTCCCCAGTTGACTAATCACAGTAAATTAAGACAATTGTTTTATATTAAAGGTTTTCTGAAATGTTATGTTTAAAATTGCGAATGATGCCTTACATATGCACTAATTTGTATAAATCTACAAAATCAGAACATTGTATAAAGCCAGATTCAAAATTCTTGTTTCAGTTTATTTATTGCATTGGGGATTTTCGATTTCTCTTTTTATCTCTCTATAAATCAGAAAATACTGTAAACAGCCTGAAGATAAACGCATTTGCTATTAGGAATAAAATATAAATCAGGCGAATGATGAACAAACCGCTCGGTGAAAACCTTCACAATATAAAGATAGGAATAAAACTGTTTGGTTGTAAAAGAGCTGCTGAAGTGGAGATTTGTGGCTCACTGCCATCAAAGATATGGACTGTAATTAACACAATACAGTAGCGTGGTTAAGGTGTAATAAAATAAACATTTAAAGGGGTCATAAACAGGTAAATAAAAATGTCCTTGATCTTTTGACATATAAGAGGTCATTATAGGCTAATATAAAAATGTCCTGTAAGTTTCAGAACTCAAAACTTCCTCATTAGTCCAAAAACAGCTTCTTATGAAACAAAGCTCAGAAAACAACTCGTTTCGGATTTTTGTCACATTATGACGTCATAGTGCGATGAAAGGGCCTCTTTAGCCCCGCCCACTCACGCACGTCTAATGAGACGGACGCAAACACAGGATTACTCCAGCAACAAAACCATAGAGCAACACAGTTCATGACCCCATTGATAGAGTATTTATGTTGTTTTCTTTCCACAAGTCTGAGAGAAGACATGGTTATGGAAGGAAAAATTGGGCAAAATCTCAAAATTGCCCTGTGCCTGAAAAAACGAACAAAAAAACAACAACTTTTTTTCTTTTCTTTTTTTTCCTGTAGTGTCTTGCCTTTAAGTGGACTAAATTATCGGAGAAGTTTTCATCGAAAAACCCAGTTATGACATGTTGATTCTAAATTACAAGGTAAAAAAAAAGTAAGAAATGAAACATATAGAACGAATGGTTCACAATAAAAAAGTGATTTTTAAAAAAACACATACTGCAACATCAACTCTGGATTAAGCCTTTCTCTCTCTCTCTCACTCTTGTTTTAATCATGTTGTCATTAAACAGTCAAAATCAAGTAGCCAATTTTAGACAGCCGTGCAGTATTGAATTATGCAGTTTTTCCCACGACCAGTGAGGTTTACCGTGTTATTTTATAAATCCTGTGAGAAGCAGTGGCAGATGTGGATGGGTGGAGTCTGGAACGGGACAGAGACAGCGATTCATTCAAGAGACACACACCTGTGTGAGCACGGCATCTCAGCGCTTCATGGGGCTTCACACACATTCTGAGAGCAAAGGTAGGTCTGAAATATCTCCTGTTCATCTTTAACTAGTTTTCAGTCTCACTGTCCACCTTCGTTCTCACCCACCACTCATACACAAGGCCTATTCTTCTGACAACCACACACACACACACACACACACACACACACACACACACACACACACACACACACACACACACACACACACACACACACACACACACACACACACACACAGTGTCTCACCCAGCCCTCATTGTTGTTAACAGTGCTCTGTGTGTGCTGGGATACTTGATCCCACAAGGACAAAGTCACTGCACAGAAATAAAGGGAGAGAAAATTAGAAGTAGGGGGAGGATAAGAAAACATAAAAAAACATGAGGAGCCATACTTGGAAGAAAAAAAAAACCTTCAATATAGATAAACGGCTCATGTTTAAAAAAAAAAAAAATTGTATCTGTGGCAGTGAGTTTCGCACAAGCACAACTTCTAGCAGAAAATTGCAATATTAGCATTTCCTATATATATATATTTTTCCCCAAAGGGATTTGGGATTTTCCATAATGTAATTTTTGAAAATGAGTAAATCACCTGCAGTGGAGGCAGCTGAAAATAAGGGCCATTAATTTCCTATCACAAATGATGGGAAATGTGTGTATTACATCTGAACACGTAAGATAATTAAGTCATAGTATCAGAGATCCCAAACAAAGGCAGTCCTTTATCATTCCTTATTGCTCTGTAAACACAGATTATATCTTTGATGGCATTATAACCCTGGCTCTCTTCACAAAGCAGTATAATTTGACATGTATAATGTCTTCTAAAGGAATGATTTGACTTTTGAATGTTGACTATGTGCCATAAATACCTGCACAATTACAGTCATTTAAATATGTTGCTTAACTTGCTCCATTCTTGGCACCTTCAAGGTTGGAACATTTCACAAGAGTAAGAGAGTGATACAAACACGTCCATCAGTCAATAATAGATCATGGAACTTTATTCATATTTATTTAGGATTATAGATTCAACAGAAGAGGTGACGAGGCGCTTGTCCTTCGGATGCTCCTTAATGAACAACAAGCAGAATCTTAACCAACTAAATTAAAAGTAACTATAATATTTTCTTGAGGGCATGTAAACACACATGTATTCATTAGGAATGACCACATTAAATCGGATTTTAAAAAACAACCAGGAATCATTGCTCAAGTTGGTTTTTCATAATTATAATAATTGAAATAATAAATAGGTAAATAAAATGAATCCACTAATTAACTTACTCAAAATGAATGACTTCAGCAGGTGGAATTTTAGGAAATGAACAGATTTAATTTAGGCTTGTATTCACATACAAACATTGATCTGTGAACATAAACAGAAGCTGAACCCGCAGAGGTGTAAAAAGTACTCAAAAATTTTACTCAATTAAAAGTGAAAGTATCTGACCAGAATCGTACTTGAGTAAAAGTAAAAAAGTACCACATTAAAATTGTACTTGAGTATTAAAGAAGTAAAAGTAACAGCAAGAATGAAAACTAGAGATTCTTAATTGTTTAAGCTTTTAATGTCTAAAAACATGAAGTGAATGAACCACATACAAGGTTTTATCCTGCTTTAGAACTGTTTGTATTTAATTGTATTTAATTATCAAACTATAAGACTACTATCTAATGCCAGAATGCAACATGCTTTAAACAATCCACTAAACATGCTTTCACTACTAAAAGAAAAGAGTTCGCTACGGTACGGCCACGGGTTCGCAACTGAATCACGTTCTTCCTCCATTTTCTTCCACTGATTGACTGTTAGAATTTCTCTAATTTCCAGGTCAAGGTGCTGTGCATTGTGGTTATAGATGTGACATGACGTTACTTCCAAAGGACCAATGAACATTGGTCTGACCAATTTGGTGGAATGTGAAAACGAATCTCATTGGCAGAATAAATAACATTTAAATTAAACTGGGCATCAGCGCAATTCAGTTGGTTTGGTAATAGCAAGAGAAAATAGAATGAAGTGATCTCCAAAAAAGAAGTACTTTTTGACTGTAAATAAAATTGTAAGGAGTAAAAAGTACTTTTTTTTCTTAAAAAATGTAATTAAGTAAAAGTATTGATTTTAATTGTACTCAAGTAAAGTAAAAAATCCCCAAACATAATACTTAAGTACAGTAATCAAGTAAAATGACTCAAGTATTTTACACCTCTGCTTAACCGAAACTGCGTGACGTGCGAAAACAAATGAACCTCATTGGTTCTTGCAGAAGCTCAAACGTGTTGCATGAGAATGAACCTGTTAATGCATGTTAATATCTCTCCTTCCCTTGAAGAAACCTTCCTGCAAAGCTCCCTGAAAAACCATGCGCAAGTGTACCTGGACAAAAAGCCGTTTTAAACGCAAAGGGTCGTTACACCATATATTGATTTGAATTAGTTAATAGAAGTTAAATCATAAATAAATTCAATTTGTGATTTTATTTTTGAAAGGAATCTCACTTTACAGCATTTTAACACGAGTGCCAGTACTTTCCACAGTCCTGTAGTTTTGCAGGAAGGTTTCTTCAAGAATCTCGGAGACGTTCCCGCAGTTCTTCTGGATTTAGTCTGTCTCAGTTTTTTCTGTTTCTTCATGTAATCACAGACGGACTCGATGATGGTGAGATCAGATCATACCGGCTGTTGTCAGACTCCTTGTGCATACACACACACAAACATACCTTGTTTGACCAGGCCATGTCTTTGGAGATACACTCAAACCAGCTTGTCCGAAACTGCTTTTATCACCTTAGGAATATCTCTAAAATACGCAAAATGTTGTCAAAGAAGGATCTGGAAATTATTCTTCATGCTTTCATATCAACTAGACTTGATTATTGCAACTCTGTTTTTACCTTCTTGAATAAGTCTGCTCTGAACAAACTGCAAATGGTTAAAAATTCTGCTGGTAGACTTCTAACTGGTGCCCCCAGAAGGTCTCATATCACTCCCGTTTTGTTGGCTCTCCATTGGCTCCAGTACGCTCAGCCATCAGGAAGTGAGAGCTTCTAACTTCTAACTGACTTCACTTTTCTCCGTTGAATCCAATGGGGTCGCTGTGTCCATTTCTTTTCCGGTCTATGGGCGGACCGCACTAGGACACATTTCTAACCGGCATGCATCTCGCGCTGATAACCGGTGATCGGTTCTGCGCAGATTTTGTTCATCTCAAACAAGCCTATTGTTTCTTGCAGAAGCTCAAACGTGTTGCGTAACACGAGAATGAACCTCAGTGGTTCTTGAGGAAGCACAAATGTGTTCAAACAATAGTTCACTGTTCGAACTATTTCACAAAACTAAATGTTTTAATGACCGTAACAGTAAGTGTCATCAAACAACATTGATTTCAAATGTTCCCATCGTTTATTGGCAACATTAGTGATAAATTCTTGTTAAAATTAAAATATGAGGAACAACGTCAATGTTTTAAATGGTTTTATGACAGTTCCTGTTAAAGACATATTTAAACAAAGAAAATATTTCCCTGTATGAGGAATGAACCTCATTGGTTCTTGCAGAAGCGCAAACCTGTTGCGTAACAAGAGAATAATACAATCAAATATGAGGAACAATGATGTTTTAAATGTTTTCATGACAGCTGCTGTCATAGAAATATGTGAGAGATAAATAGGGGGAGACCGGGGACAGTTGCAACACTTTTTGCATTTCTCTCAGTTACTCAGAGACTATTTGGACTAGACCAACCAAATTTGTATATATTAAACTTGCATCTGTCTGCTAATTACCCATACCATTTAAAGATGATTATATATGACATATCGTTCACAGTATTTATTTGAATGGAAGAAGTCAGATGTTGCAACTGACCCCGACCCAGGGACGGTTGCGCAACATGTTAAAAATACCTTAAATTTCATTAATTAACTTAAGCTTTTTGTCTCAATGAGCATAGAATTCTGAAAATATTAACTGTTTTAGGCCTACTATAATATTATAGTATTATTTATTTCAATAATATTATTGTAGCCTATTATTTATTTATTTAGTCATATTTATCAAATAACAGTTATTGAGTTTTGTTTGTTCATGTGTAGAACATAGGCCTACATAGATTCAGTGTGCAGGTGTTACAGATACTATTCAATCCTTCCATATTTCAGTGTCAGACAGGAAGAATTTAACAATTTGCAATGCAACAAACTTTTATTAAACATGCAATTTATAACATGTTGCAACCGTCCCCAACCCTATCAGCCATGACAGAACATCATACGCCTGCTAGACACACTGACTCTGACACATGCTAACCATGGCACTTAGAAGTCAACAAAACAATAATTCAAACGAAGTAAGTTTTGATTAATTCATACAAAATTTCAGGACAGTATGACAAAAATATATCTCATGAAAATGTTTACTTTCATACCTCCAAAACAACTTTTGTTCAATAAATGCAGCAGCAGATGTTGAATATGTCTACTGTCTTCTTGGTGGGGGGAGGGTCTAACTGTGCATGTGCAGTATGAGTGTCATCACTCTAGCTTGTTTCTGATTGGAGAAAAATGACATGTTGCAACTGTCCCCGGTCTCCCGAATATAAATAATTTTGTCATTTGAAATGACAAAAGGTTGAGTACTGGATAATTTAATTTTCAATTCGTTCCTCACGCTCTGTGAGATTCAGATGACTTGGAATATTGCAAACAGTCAAACATTTCCATTCATAACATTTATTTAGGTTTGTAAATCTCATATAGCTACATCAAAATAAATGGAATAACAGTAAACCCTCTTTGGCTTGTTATTATGGATCTAGCATCATCCATAAAATACTTTTCCAAAGATAATCAATCCCTTGGTGAATTGTATAAAGGCATGTAGGCTACTGTATGAATCTCTTTCCTTCTAAGTTTTTGTACATGCTTCAATTTCATTGCAACCCGTTAAGTGTTTGAAGATTATGCTTTTGTTTATTGGACTAAATATGCTGTTGTTTATTTTATAAACGCATGAACCTATTTAAGCGCACAGATCTACGAATGTAGATTTAATTACATGTTATTTGTGTATATTTTCATATGCATATTATTTCTATTGGAGTGTGTAAATTGATATTGTTCAATAAAAATAAAAACATTTCCGTTCGTGTTCACAAACAAAAGAAAATAATATGTGGAGAAGTCTACGCAACGATCATGCAAGGGAAAACGTCTAGATAATGAATTTGTCATTGAGGCATAAAAGGGTTTTCATCGAAATAATAATGCTAAATATACCTTCGTGTTCGGTACAAACTCCATTTATTTTCTCAGTTCATCAGCCAGAAAGTTAATTGTGGAGCCTCTCCGCCCCTGAATTCGTGCACCTTCCACGCGCGTGCGTCGTGAATCGCTGGCGCGAGAGAGGCGGCGCGCGGTGCAGTCGCGTGATGACAAACAGCGGCAACCGACGCGACGCGCCGCTATAAACTCTGATGACCTACCGAACACCTCAGCGTCTCTCGCGGATCGCGTCCGTTATTCTGCGCTGAAATAACAGTGGACGAGCGATTATAAAGCGGTTTCGGAGCCATTGTTTGACTGTGCGGATCAAGAGCTGCATCTATCCATCACCAGTCGCCGGAGCGGGAGATGACAAAGGTGGGTGAGAATGAGAGTACAACCTTGCTTCCGTATGGCTTTGATCGCAGTCAGTGGCTTGGATTGACAGCACACCTGTCTCGTATCGCATACTGGTTTGTGATGGTTTTACATGGTTCTGATCTCGTGATAAATGTGGTGCGTTTGCAGCAGAAATCAAATGCATCGGCATTTTCTCATTCACCTTTCTGATTCCTAATGGTGATCAGCTGATTTATTGATATTGATTTCAGGACTGCATGCTATAAATCAGGTTGTAAGTGACAGATTCACCTGTGAGGATCTATTTGGGCAGCCGGGGTTCATTCATTCATCAGATAGTTCATTTGAATGACGTTTGTTCCAGTTTTAACGTGAAATAATGTTAGCTTTGAAATATTTTAAAGAGATCAAAAAGGCTTCTGCAGTGTGTTGTGAAAGCTTGTGTCTCTTATGTTCAGAAAGTTTTTAAATGATTTAAAGTACGTGTTATGATTTTAATAGACAGCTCATCTGGGATATGCTAAAATGCATGCATTCAATTTAGTTGAAGTTCTGCTGTCCTCCAATTATAAATGCTGGATGCTTTTCACTGGCGACTGCTTAGTTTTTTCCCATTTCACATATAAACAAACCTGTCAAGTGTGGAACTGACCTGTCACTGTGTGATTTGCAATGCAAATTGCATTAATAATCAGTCACGCCAACCTTTAGCACATCAGGCTTGTGTGGTATGAGATGATCTTTTTCTGTTTGTCCTGCTGTTCCTAGTTTACCCCTTCAGAAAATGATTCATCGCTTTTAGCGGCGGATAATGAGGCTTAGCATCATCTGGTGAAACAAATGTAGGAAATATAATGGTGCATTGATAAAATTATATAATCTGTACCTTGAAATTAAGAGGAAACAGTTTGGAAGAGCTTGAATTTGAGATGATCTTAACATAATAAAGAGGGGGGGAAATGTAATTTCAGAGTTAAAAAATGTATACATTTTTACTCTATAATTGCAATTAAGATGTTCTTAAAATCAAGATATAATTTCAGAGCTCATCTAATCTAACCTGGAAAGAAAAGATTAATATTTAACGTATTTGAATCCAGTGCTCGATACATATTAATGGAGAGTGATGACAGCCGTAGAGTAAACTGGTTCTCAAGCCGTATATTGTAATCCCAGTTAGCAGATGTAGGATACCAGCTCAGATCCTTGTGCATGTCAGATGAACACCAGTATGAATCCAAAACTTTATTTTCATCAGAAGTGGGTAATTTTTACAGCACAAAATGGAATTAATGACCTTAAACCTTTTTCAATTTGATAAAATGTATGTTATATTGACCAGTCTGGGCCACTGTATAAACGACTCTACCCAAATAACATGAACAAATGTTGGCTGTTGTTTAAAGTCACTATAAAAAAAATCTAAATTGACTATTCTTTTTTTCATGTAATGTTGCGACGTTTATCTGTGCACATCATTCAGTTGATGTGCCACATTCTGGTTATGTCTAATTTAATCCAGATACATATGAACAAAATTTTTTGCTTCAACACTCTCCATCCACTCTAGCGTTTTCCAGATGTTTCTCATCCACACTGAAACGTCGGAAGCTGTGCACTTAAATCATCGTATACTGTGCATACGTAAAATGTAACATAAGCTCACTGGATGATACCGAGAAAGACCAGACATTAAGTTCTCATGTTATTCTTCTGGCTCCATCACTTTATTAGCAAAATATACCACCACTTACTCGCCATCTTCTGGCGAGAGGTGGGAATTAATTTGGTGTGCGACTCTCACACAGCGGGATGTATGGGATGTTTTATGTTTACATTATGGGATGTACAGCGTACATTGGTTGTACACTCGTTATTGCAGTGCATTGTTGGATTGAATGAGTGCACTCGATAACGTCCACTATGGCGGACATCACTACAAATGGCTGTCCCGTCAAATAGTGCCATAATTAACGGTATAGGGGTATAACGGTATAACGGTATATTGACATGAGTTTGGCATGGGCAATAAGTTTGTCCAATAACATGATCGCAGTAATTGGCAAATGACAACAATCCAATAATTTTCCATTGGACAAAATCAAGTCCTGCCCTATAGGAAAATGATCATTTTCTTGATCATAAATGCCTCGTATACCTCACAATCCAGATTAATTTTAACGTAAGAGCAAGTGCGAACATTTGTTCATTTCTTTGCAAGCCTTCCGGTGTCATTCGATTCCAGTTATTTTATCTGTCTGTATGCAAACTGGTATTTATTAGGGCTGGGACGATACACCTATCTCCCGATTAGATACTATCACGATAATTGGGTGCCAATACGATATGTATTGCTATTTATTTATTTATTTATTTATTTATTTATATTTTAAGAATTGCGATTTTACAAGTATTGCGATTCTATTTTTTTTACGCTAGACCATCGGGAAAAGTTAAATCATACACATACGATATACATGATGTATAAGATGAGTCATATTTACAAAAACAATTCACATATTTCTGACTTATTTCAGAAGCATCATACAATACAACATTCTCTTGAATAAATGATTCAATAACAAATACAATTTTTAAGTCACTTGTCGCCACCTAGTGGCGAAACAATGTAATCGATAAATGCGTTATTTTAAGCGCCAAGTTTCAATTAAAAGCTGATTTACTCTATTTTGATCGCTATCGTAGATATCAGTGTTTATATTTGAACTTTAAACTTTTATCCAAGTACTTCTATGATAATCTTAACTATTGTATCACAAGATCCTATGAGGTTGAAAAGACGGTTTGTGAAGCTGTTTCATGACGACTCTCTCTGGGTCAGCGGCAGCGCCAACACAGATCTGAATGTTGCGATATGATTTTGTCAAAGGTTTAATAGACAGACGAATTGGAAGAAGATCGCGTGGGTATTTTAATCGAGATCACAGTCTTTTAAAGATGAATCGTGCAGCTCTAC
This sequence comes from Leuciscus idus, assembly GCA_021554675.1. Taxonomy (NCBI): domain Eukaryota; kingdom Metazoa; phylum Chordata; class Actinopteri; order Cypriniformes; family Leuciscidae; genus Leuciscus; species Leuciscus idus. Next base: position 12,330,562 of record CM038622.1, read on the forward strand.
TGTCTTATCTCGCTCAGCGTGTTCACGCGTGACTCGTCCACTTGAAAGAGATATTACGTCACTGAACACTCAAAGATAACGACACATTTCATCTGTTGAAACGAAAGTGGCTAACTTCTGTCAACCTCATCTATAAGCAAGGACAAAAATAAAGCAATTTAATTTGAATTAATATTCGATTTTAAAATCGTTTAAAAAAAAATCGCGATAGCTAGGTGAATCGATTTCTTCTTTTTTTTCTTTTTTTTTCTCCCAGCCCTAGTATTTATCATATTATTTAAATTTATCATGATCATAAATATATATATATATATTTTTTTTAACCATTTGCTGCACTTTGTTATTCTTCTATTTGCTTACCTTTAGCCGTTAATGAATCGGAAGTCTCGCACATTCACAGAAAAGAGCTCGGCATTGCAAAATGAGAAGAAAACACAGAAAAGACAATTGCAAATTTCGTTTCATGGTGACTTGATGTCAAAAATGTATCTAGGGATGAACCGATATGAAAATTTTGGCCGATACCGATAACCGATAATTTTTTATATTTGTAAGCCGATAACCGGCTGATAAATCTAAATCCAAATTTCTATCAAATTTTTATATAATTTTTGAGAGCCTGACTGCAAAAACAAAAGTCTCACCATGTCTCAAGCAAACAATTATAATAATGTTCTCATAATAATTTTATGTAGCCTAAATGACAGACTTGCTCTGTTTCAATTTCAAGCCATTTAAAACCATAATTGCGATTTGTGCGCATCTGAAGCGTCTCAGCTGAAGGAAATAATCCATTATTTATTGGCTTTAATACATCAGGCAAATTTTCTTATCGGGCCGATAACGATAACATTAAAAACGAACATTTATCGGCCGATACCGATATGGTGGCCGATAAATCGTGCATCCCTACTTTTTTTTTCAATAATAATTTAAGTTTAATGTAAATTTAATGAACAAATGGCAACCATGAAGTTCAATGCCGTCAAACTTTTATCAATAATAATAAAACCGACCCGTTATAGAACTAGTACATAACAGTAAAGTTAGCGTTTTTGTTGATGTTACTAATTTATTAATTTAAATTTGCTTAGTTGCTTTTGACTGGTTGACTTGGTTAGACCAAGTGTAATTACAATCTTGGTGCTTGAATATCCCCTGACTGCAGTAATATATCTTGAAACAGCTTTGTTGTGAGAGCAGTCGCTGCGTATATCGCCACTCTCCCTGAAAGTCAACAGGAGAACGTGTGTTCGTGACATATGATTCGCTTACATTATTAATAGACCTTTCAATTGGTGCTAAACTACTCTGATGGGGCAACGACTCTAAAACATAATTTACAGCATAGATTGTGATCTTTATGACTTTATAAATATCAGGCCAATCATTAGCCTTGTGATTCTCATAAATTGTGATTGTGCTACGATCAGAATGGCGTCAAGGCGCCGTTGCTCCTCTTGCATGTCTTCTGGGCGCTTGAGAAGGTAAAGTGAGATGCGGAGACGGGTCTACGTGGCGTCTGGTTGCTCGTCCGATCTTCTGTTTCTACTGTGCTGGCATTTAAAGTGGGAATCTGATTAGATCGCCTGTGTGATTAAATATTTACTGGTGGGGTTTTCGCTGCTCCAGAGAAAAGTGAAAGCGGGGAAAGTGTGTGTTTTTGCTTGCATGTATGTGTCTGGCTGTTTGTCTGACTAATTTACTGCACTGATTAAACCCGCCATCTTCTCTCGGTTTCCCTGGCCTCAACCTTTTCCGTGACCCTTGCGTTAATTTCCCTCCTCTGAGGCGCTTGCTGCATTTCTTGGTTCTTTTCATCTGTTTCTCATCCTCTTTTTCTTGGCTATTAATGTCCATTTTGCTTTATCAAGGAGCTGCATGTATATTAATATGAATCTTATCCTGCGGCCTTACTTGTGTTATCTCAGTGCAAAAAAAAAAGGTTAATTGAGTGTTTGGTGTTAAAACTGAAGGGTGGAAAAACTAACGAATTCAAAACCGAACAATAACAGGGGTGTTTAATAAGATATAAGAGGTTTGTGGTTTTACTTTATAATACACTAACATTCAAAAGTTTGAGGTCAGCAAGATTTTATTTTGTTTTATTTAGCAAGGATGCTTTAAATTGATCAAAAGTGACAGTAAAGACATTTATAATGGTACAAAAGATTTCGATTTCAAATAACTACTGCTCTTTTCAACTTTCTATTCATCAAAGAATCCTGAAACATTTTATTCATCACAGTTTCCACAAAAATATGAAGCAGCACAACTGCTTTCAACACTGATAATTAGTGTTTCTCGAGCAGCAAATCATCATATTAGAATGATTTCTGAAGGATCATGTGACGCTGAAGACTGGAGTAATGATGCTGAAAATACAGCTTTGATTACAGGAGTAAATTACTCTTTAGGCTACTATATATTCACATAGAAAAGTTATTTTAAATGTCATATATTTCACTGGTTTTACTGTATTTTTGAGCAAATAGCCTAATTGCATCCTTAATGAGCAGAAAAGGCACTTTCAAATACTTTAAAGTCCCCCTGTGGTTGTTTATATGTCTATGTGGTGTTTTTAATATGCTTTAAGACAAACCATGTGTAAATTCATAAGTCGACACCATTGCTGAGTATTTTCTCCTTAAAACTGCAGTGAACCAAAGACAGTCTCAAAAACACGCTTTGAAATCGCTGGTGTTTCTGACGTCACAAACTACCTTGTAACCAATCAGATCAACGTGTGATCGTCAACCAGTGGATCTCTGAGCTGAGTGAGTGAGTGAGTGGAGGCGGGGCTCATTTGCATATTCATAGAACCACGCATACTAAATGAGCCAAGGGTGTCGAGTTACATTCAAGCTATTTTAAGGCATGAGGATTTTTATTTTATTTTTCAAGGAAAAAACACTTAAATATGTAATTTTGCTGATCAAAGATGAGTTTTAAGGAATAAAATGATTGACTTCAGGGGGACTTTAAATTTTTGTTGTTAATCTTAAAAATATTTGTTTTATTGTTAGTCACTGTTTGCAATGTTAATGCACTGTCAAACAGTCCATTATTATCAAGTGATTTGTAGCGTTTGACAGCAGCAGCAGGAACACAAATAGTGCTTTTCACGGGTTAATACACTCACAATTGATTCCAATTGAGCTTGACATTAGCAAAGCTAACGATCACCCTGTTGTGCACGTCACACATGCCCTAGCAAACAACCAGTAATGAATTAGTTTACAGAATATATTGAGGACTTTCCCATGAACCTTTTCAACACTTTCTGGCTCTTTGGTGAAACTTAGACCAACTTGTTTTGATATGCAGATTAAGAAACACTCAATGGTTCCTCACAGGCGGCCCTTTGAAGGTTTAATATTTCCCTCTTACGTCGTTGAAAATCTTCTGTTGTCGTATCAAACGGTTCCACTTTGACCTCAGTGTAACAACAGAGTGAAATTAGCCACTGCGGTAGTCTCTGTGATATTGCATTTCAAAGCAGCGTTTTTCACCCTGTCATCTCTTTGTGAATTGAAGGAAATCTGTACAGTCACGGTTTGTTTTCTCAGAGACCTCAAATGTGCTTCAATGAAAACATTGCATGGCTAGCTGTTAGCTTGTGGTTTTCAGCCATTGTGTTTTTTTTCAGCTGTCATGCATTAGATTTATTACGTGACCTTACTACAATACAGACTGTTTCAAAGCAGCTTTACTGGGAGGAATAAACAAGATAATAATAAATGATGCAAACATTTTTAATGTAAAGCAGCTCCAAAAAAACAATAGGATCATTTTTTGGCTTGAGAGAGAGAGAGAGAGAGAGAAATAATATGTAAAAATATCATTAATAAGTCAAATAATATGTAAAAATATGCTTTTGGTGGTCCGATTACATAATGAGCCAAAGATGTTGACTTTTTCAGATCTATTTTTAGTCTTTTTTTAACACTGAAAGTTGAGGACTTCAAATTTAGGGATTTCACTGAAAATATCAGTATAATGCAGTTTTTTGGGGGGGCTAATATCGTAGGTCCTCCAGGTATTTAGATGCATTTGAAACGGTGCAGTATCATGTCATTGCGAATGTATACCATCAAACACTTTTATTTATGTTTTGCTGTTTAATTTTTCTTTTATTCCCAGACTTGCGGTGGCTGTCCGGGTCGCTGAAGGATTAATTAAAAGCTCTTCAGAAAGGGGCTTGACTGTCGGTCTATTACAGATGCTCCTTTCCAGCAACAGATCCAATAACCACATAAACATGCACACACAGACACAAAGCCTCGCGGTTTAACCCCCCGTCTCTCGGTGCTCAGACAGCAGGAGTGTAAGTGGATCCCAGTAACGGTGCAGCGTTAAACCCCGCTGATGCCTCTCTTTCATCAGTGATGCTGCCGGCGGTTTTTCTTTTTCTTCCTGAATCGTGCTGCCTTTTTCTATTCATCTCTGCATTTATCTAGCACTCTACAAATGCTTCACACACACTATGCAAACTTAAGTTGAATTCCAAAATACGAGTATTAGCTGGTGTTTTCGATATGTATATATATTTTTTGTTGTTGTCTTAGGGCCCTAAGTGTGCAAGGGCCTTATTTTAACGATCTGAAACGCAAGTAACTTTGTGGGCGGGTCTTGGGCGCTGTTGCTATTATACCGGCGGGATAAATGACTCTTGCGCCCGGTGCAAATCTAAAATGAGTTGGTCTGAAAAGTAGCTTCATTATTCATAGGTGTGGTTTGGGCGTAACGTGAAATAAACCAATCAGAGCGTCATCTCACATTCCCTTTAAGAGCAGACGCGCTTGTTCCATGGCGGGTTGCTATTATAACGGCGTATTTGCCAGGCGCGCGCCAGGAGCGGTTCACAGCCGAGGAGACCGACGTTTTTTCGTCAGGGCCGTAAAACACAGAGAAGTGACATTGTATGGGGATGGAGAAACACACCCAAATTAGCTTCGGTTAAACAGGCGTATAAAAATTTGGGTAAATGTGTAAGCTAGATTTATGCCTATTTTTTCACATCTTCATGGACACAACAATGATTTCCCTCGTGTGTTAATATTTTTCCTTGTAATAATGTATGGTTTTCTAAAAATGAGAACTGCTGCGTCTGTGTGTAGATGAGAGAAGCAAAGTGTATGCGCGTTGTACACACGCTACATTGATTATGGCCAAGCATGCGCCCTTAAAATAGCATATGAATAACATGCGCAACGCGAATTGTTTTCTAAACCTGCAAAATAGCACCAGGGAACGTTTGCCCGGAACACGCCTCCTCTTTACGCTGAACCGCCCCCCCGGGAGCGCAAGTTCATTTCCTAATTTACAGACGTGCGTCTGTGGAGGGAAAAGTCTGCTGTGTGTCGGGTGCAAAATAGGAATGATACATGCGTCGGTGTACAAAGTCAATTGCGCTGGGTGCAAGATAGGGCCCTGAGTCTGAAATTCGCATCCGAAATTTTCGCACGTAAAAAATAAATTCGACCTCACGTTATGTCAATCACGCTTACACACTGCCTCCGAAACTTTCGTCCATCATAAAAAAATTCGGATCGGGTTCGATTTTCTGCGTTTTTCGCATCCGTAGCAAGCATTTTGAATGGTGTTTTGACAGTTCAGAGCCACCGAATCACGAATACGAAAAAACGCATACGAAAATTTCGGACTCAGTGTGCAAGACCTTTAGACATAAAATATTTACGCAGTGAGGTTTAATTTTACGACACATTCACATGTTTGCTATTCTCTGATGTCGCTTAACGGTCACATGCCATGCATGTAAATATAAACAACATTTATTTTTAATAATTTAATTATAATTAATTTATTACTTTTTTATTTATTTATTTTTTACATTTTTAGCTGGATTTTAAAAGGGGGAAACATATTTTTATGGCCTGAGCACTGATAAAATGATAATTATTAATATAATAATTATTATTATTTTTGTAATTTTTAAACTAATTATAAAAAAATACGACTGTTGTCTATATTATGATATATTGCTGCTGTAATTTACAATTTTATTATAAAATAAAAAAGAATAATTTACTATTTTAATAGTTTACACTACAAGTTACAATACTAATATTTGTTTTAGGTTCTCCACTTTCAAACGTCCAAACCCTCTTTCTGCTGTGAACTTCTGTCCACAAAATAAGTGTGTGTAAATAAATTGAACCTTGCACGTTGCGTTCCCAAATGCTCAAGTTTTGCTGCATTTACTGTGAATCCAGCAACTCTGAGATGCTGAAAACACCAGATCATAAGCTGATCACGTGAACACGGTGCCGTGCTTCTCTCTGAAACACTATATAGTTATATTTAATTAAATCATAGCCTTTGATTTGATAATCGGACTAAGCTAAATAAGCTATATCGCCGTTTATTTTAATTTTACAGTACATTCTATATAATTACTAGGCTAGCTCTTCATCAACTCACAAACTGCCGTTTTCGTAAGTATCAAAACTTATTTTAGTCCCAAAATGTACTTTAATAACCCAAACAAGGCATATATAATAAGTGCACTTATAGCGCTATAAGTTATAACCTGCAACCGGATTAACTTAAGTAAACTCTATCACCCCCTCGAGCACTGAGTTTTCAATCGCCACAGTAACAATGTATAGTATAAATGAGCTTATAATGTGTTTCTGGACATAATGTTCCCATTCTTTATTCTTTGACACACACACACACACACACACACACACACACACACCTCTCTTGATCGCTTTCATTTATCTCCCTTCAGCACTACACCAGAGGTTGTGCCATCTGCCCGAGCCCATAAACATGGCAGGCGCTAGTAAGGCCCAAACATCTCTACGCTGATTGTTACATCTCGCACAACACTTCAATCTCGCGCTTGGCTCGTCTGTTGCAGAGCTGTCTGGCTCTCGGGATGGTTCGGACCATGGGGGATTAGTTAGACGAGCGCCTGGGGATTTAAACCCATGACCCTTTGGGATGCTCTTGCCACCTCGGTCCTTATTTGCTGCACTTGTCAAATCCTTTAGCAAAAACTTAATTGATTTGGAAAGGCTTATCTATTTTAAATGTTTCTAGTGTGCAGTTTGAAGGACTAGTTAATCATGCATTTCTAACATTAAACCATCTTCATGAATAATTACATCTTGTTCTATTTTCATTTTCATTGATGCAAGAAAACAAACTGTTCCCTTATTAACCAGAGGAAATTATTATTATTTTTTTTCACTGTTTATGCTGCATAATTATGAGTGACCTGAGACACTTATAAGCCGCTTTGTTGTCATAGTTATATTCGGATTCAGATTTGCACTAATTAGTAGGTAGGTGCATGAATTAGTAGGTCAGAATGAGGTGATATTATGTATATATCAAATAGGGATGAAACGGTAACCGGTTTTCGATAAACCACAATAAAAATCCCTGATGGTTAGTATTTCCGTTTCATATCTTAATTATCATTAAAATTTGATTACCGCGATTTGAAAAACTTGTGGTAAATACTGTTCAGCATTAAGCAAAGAGAGAAATTATATGAATGAATTAATTAATGAATTCTATGAATATATAAAGGGGAACTGACTCTTTGGATGGCATTTGCATTTCATCTTCCCTCAGTGTAATGCCTAATAAAGTCGTGTTTATAAGCACAGCGCTGCTTTGTTTATGGGGTTATCAGGAAAATGGCTTGCTTTTTGCGGTTCCATAAGCGCCACCTACTGTCAGAAAGTAGATTTACATTTTCATTCGGCATGTCTGTCATTTTTGTTAAGATCAATGTGAAAATCGTTGTAAATTTTAACCAGTAGATGGAAAATAAACCTAATGTGCATTAACAATTCAGATGTAGATTTGTTTCTGGAGCAGATAAAATACTTATGTTATCCTCATTTTCATAAAAATTATTTAAAGTGACAACATTTCATAAAACTTTTTTGTCTACTTTATGTCAGTGGATGACGTGTCATTGTGTGTCAACCAACTAATATTTGTAGTTCATTTTAAATCCAGCCATCGTTGTAAATTGTATTATTTTAATGCAATTAGAGCGCATAGTGCATTGCTAGGCTAATTTTATTTGTTTGTTGGTTTTCGACATAAAACTTGAAATTAATTCAATGTGTGTATCAGTATTTTTGAAAATTTTCAGCACTTTTTAACAATACCATGATGATATTGATAACTATTATCATTTCGGTCGCTATTATCGTGTTATGAATATCGTGATATTTCATACCGTTTCATCTCTAATATCAAAATTCTGGCTACGAGTAGCTATGCTTCCATCCAATGTTGCAAATTTTACTTATGCGCTATTTTGGAATATCACATAAAACCTGTAATATCATATAAAACATGGAATATCACATATACAGTTTCCACCCCATGTGTTAAAAAAAAATCTCCTTTTGGGAAATTGTCGTGAGAAATTGTTGTTTTAATTGGGGAGGTCACTTAAATTTTTTTTTTAAATGTATTTATTTTTACGAAATGCATATGAATATGTTATCTTGCGTTCGAAAGCGGATGCTTGGTGTTTGGGAACACAATCATGTGAAGACGCTTCTGGGAGGAAATTATACCCAAACATTTTGATGTCAGACTTTGGGTCAGGCATTTCAGAATGACCAAACCAACATTTGAGATGCTGTCCAGTTATCCAATCACATCCACTGTTGAAGCAAAGTCACATGATTTTGTTGTCGCGCATCGAGGGATTTATTCGGTAAATGTGTTTCCATCATAGTTTATCTCTCGGTTCGTCTCAGTTGAGCGCATACTTTTTTATTAATGCTCATTTTTTGAATTTATGCACATCTTCGCATTTCCACTTAACTTTTTTCAGTGGTTTTATCTCTTATACACTGAAAGAAAAAAAAAATGGTGTAGAAAAAAATTCACTCAGAAATTGCTAGTACATTTCACAAGCAAATACAAAGAAACTGCAAGTAACACCTTGCTCTTTGAAGAGTAGTGAATGACCTCCTCCTTCTGGTCCTCTTGAAACTGAGTGCTGCTTTTGATACTGTTTGCCATTCTGTACTTCTATCTTGTCTAACTGATATTGGTATCACTGGTAATGTTTTTCAGTGGCTTAGTTCATATCTCTCAGACTGGTAAGAATTCATCAGCATTAATAAACACACATCTCGCTCTATCACTGTTTCCCGTGGTGTACCACAAGGATCCGTTCTTGGTCCACTTCTATTTCTAGTATACATGCTTTCTCTTGGTCAGATCATCCCTCATCATGGTCTTAATTTCCATAGTTACTCAAATCTTTCTTACTGCTGTTCAGCCCAATTCTGTTTTTCACCCACTATATGCAGTCTTGTGGTACTATTTGATTCTACATTAAACTTTGAACCCCATATTAGCCACTACTATAGCCAGCTTGTTAAATCCTGCTTTTTCCATCTTCGTAACACATATACTGTATGACCTTCGTTAAATCTCAAAGATGCTGAAACTGTTGTCCATGCTTCTGTAACCTCGCAAATGGACTATTGCAACTCTCTATTATGTGGCCTATCCACTAGAGCCCTCAATTTCTTGCAACTAATTAAAAACTCGGCTGCTCGTGACCCTGCATTCAATAAAAAATCAGCTCATCACGCCCATCCTTCAGCAACTGCACTGGCTCCCTATTGTCTATCGCATTCAGTTTAAAATACTTGTCCTAGTTTTTAAGGCTTGCCATGGCTTTGCACCTTCATATCTTACAGAATTTTACACCCATATATTCCAGAGACCGAGTTCTGAGAATTTGCTTTTATAACCCAAGTTCAGACTATACTGTTAGTTGGTGGTTGGGCGTTCAGCATCTCAGATAAGCTTTGTAACAAGTTGCTCCAAAACCTCGGTCTCCTCCAGTTCTTCAAAACTGAACATAAAACTCATTTATTTACATTACGTATTATTAAGATGAGTTTCATTTTCATATCCATAATTATTTTGGTTATTGTCTTGTATGTTATATGATCACCGTCGGTCTGCCAGTTCCTGTTGTTATACCCTGATTGTATATCTGTATTTTTTGTTATTTGTCAATATTATGTAAATTTCCTTGTGTTCTTGAAAGGTGCTATTTAAATAAAAGATATTTTTTATCATTATTATTATTGAGTACTCCAATAACAATTTTTTCAATGAATGACCCTTTACTTTTTGATTTAGGTTTAGATTTAGAAAAAGACCAATTTAGTTTTAGATATTTTGATAACCTTTTATAAATTGTTTTTATTTGTTGTCTGTATACAGCATAGTTTAGTCATTTATTCATTTACTTGCTCTTTTTTCCCACTTGTTTCTGGGCATGGATAAAGCCGTGGCAGCTTGCATGGCACTAAATTATATACAAACAAACAAAAAATTCAATGCCATGGTTTTGTGGTCTGTTGCCTCCATTAACTAGCATAGCTGATTAGTTGGAAAAACTAGTTGCTATTTAAAATAGACAGACCAAACTGTGAAATCCTACAAGTCAAGAACACAAGTAAACGTCCAGCTTGAGAGAGGAATTAGTGGAGTTAGTAAAGAGACGTCTGCGCATCTAATCTGCTCATCTCTGGGGGGTATTTGGGGCAACTGCCGTTTTCTCTGGAGTTCCGGGTGGGGGGTGGACGGTGGCCTGTCAGGGTGGGGGGTGGGGGGTGGAGGGTAGACGGTCGCCTGTTCATGGGCCATCACAACAAGTTTGGCCACATGCTGTGATGATGAACAAAGCTTTCATAACATGACCACAAACATGCAATGCGAAGATGTCACTGGCAGGGCTAATGGTCTGTGAAAACAAATAACCAAAGCATATTGACTTTTTTTTTTCTTTTTTCTTTTCTCAGGGGTTGTTTCAGCTAATCTGTAAATATGGTTATACGTAGCCAGTTGTAACCATCACAGCAACATTTGTCCCCATCTCAGGTGGCACGCCAAAGGACTGTTCATGATGTACACTACAGTATTTAAATATTTGCTTTCAAATGATAAAAGCTCTTATCTGATTGCATCTCTATGAATTTGCATGAGTGCATGAGTTTATGTAGTTCTTAAAATGAGATTGTCTGTCTGATATTCCAGATATTGAGTGGTATACAGTTTTGTTTTATTGAGAGCTGCACTCGTTGGTTTTATTTATTTATTTATTTATTTTTTAATGATTCTGCTTATCAAGTCTTAATTTCGATTCCAGTAAGGTAAAAAAAAAAAAAAAAATATATATATATATATATATATATATATATATATATTAGAAAAAATATAATATTAGACTTATAATAAATGTGAATAATATCCATGTATATAAAAGTCTTATTGCAAAACATTTCATTGTAGCTGAATACCGTTCACCAGAAACTGTAATCAAATGTAAAATAACACCACTTTATAGATGAAATATACATAACAAATATAGTTACAAAAGTTATTCAGTCAAGAACAGCAAGTGCATTTTCTCTTTGTCTTTTGTTCATTGATTTACGATATTAGAGACGGCAGAAGTATGTCACTTTAATTAAGAGCTGCGTTTTCTTTGTCAACTGTTTACGTTCACTTAAAGTCCCCCTGTGGTGAAATCAAGTTTTTAATGTTGTTTATATGTCTATATGGTGTTATTAATATGCTTTAAGACAAACCATGTGTAACTTCATAAGTCGACAGCATTGCTGAGTATTTTCTCCTTAAAACTGCAGTGAACCAAAGACAGTCTCAAAAACACGCTTTGAAATCGCTGGTGTTTCTGACGTCACAAACTACCTTGTAACCAATCAGATCAACGTGTGATCGTCAACGAGTGGATCTCTGAGCTGAGTGAGTGGAGGCGGGGCTAATGCCGGGGGAATTTTTTTTCAAGCAAAAAAAAAAAAAAACGTTTAAATATGTAATTTTGATGATCAAAGATGAGTTTTAAGGGATACAATTATTGATTACGGGGGACTTTAAGACATAACCGACTGTGTTTATGAGGATATTTTAACATTTTTGTGTGTATTTGTCCGTTCAAGCGCAAAAAGACATGGAAGTTCAGTATCGCGCGCTGTTCAGTATGAGAGGCAGCTTTTCTGCAGAAATGCTGATATCGTCACATTTTTTTCAATTTTATTACTGACTTGGTACCAAAGTACCAGTACGGTTCTGAAGACAAAAGCGGATCCAACCCGGTACTAGCAAGGTGTACCTAATAAAGTGGCCTGGAAAGATATTTGTTAAAAATAATCTTTTGTAACATTATAAATGTCTTTACTGTAACTTTTGATTAATTTAATGCATCATTGCATACATATTTGGAGCATAAAATGGGTAATGCAGAAGTGCATTGTGGGCTGTTGTGGTATAAAATTGCCAAACAATGTTTCTACTTGCCATGTTAAAATAGAATTGATCTTCTCTGCTTTGGCTGTGGCTCATCCAATCAGAAGTCGGAGTGGGAACTGTTTTATAATAGACACACTGGGTTACTGTATTATTAGTCTTTTGAACTGATGTCAGAAATATAATTTGTTATAAGTAATCTGATCTTAGGTTTGAGTTGATCTAGTTTAAAAAAATAAATAAAAAAATAAAAAAAATTTGTGAGAAATATTTAATCCAACAAGAACATTTGATATACTTTTAATGTATATAGTGTAAGTTAAGTAACATACCTGCTCATATCTAAATATATCTAAAGTTATTTTAAAAATCATTAACTTCTAGGTTGTGTGTGTGTGTGGATGTGGATGGTTGGGGGTTCGCTGATGCTCATTTTCAAGCTTCATTTCCCAGATTGATTTTTATTTATTTTTTTGTGGGGGGATTTAGACAATAATGCCGCATCAGATGTGCAGACTGCATGAGGAGAGAGAGAGATTTACAACTATGAGTGCAATGAAATATTCTAGAGGTGCTTTGTGGTGTGATGTATAAAGAACTCTAGTATTTGAGTCTAGAGCTGCACTGTTAGCTTAAAGGCCCACTGAAGTGCCTTGGAACGAGCAGCTTTGTGTGATGCGTTGACGTAACTTCCACTGAAACAGGAAGCTAAGGTGGGACATTGAATGGCTCCTCCCCCTTTCAACTAGCCAATAGTATTTAGTTTACCTCACAGACTGTAAGTCGTACTTGACAGCACCATGGAAGCGAATCCGAGCGCTGATGATACGTTGGATTCAATAGTAGAGTTGTGAATAAATTCTAGCCATTACATTTTTAACCAACGTACAGTTGGAAAACGTATTATAAAACTTGAGCGTTTGAGCAACCAAACACACGTCTCCAACACATATTGCCCCGTGACGTGTCAACGATCGCTTTGGCCAGGTGGTATTTAAAGCATAGGGGGCGGAGCTTTAGATTCTAGAGAGCATTTGATTGGACAGAAGATGTGATGAGAAACTGAAGTCCGCGGTGACGTCATAAAAATCCGTGATCCATTTTAACGAAAGTGAGAGACTAAGTTTTGAATGCTTATATCTCCTAAATGTGAATTTTGTCATTGTTTTGGAACACACCAGCTTATTCATAACCTTAAGGCTAACATATTCATACTAAAAAAACAAAAAACAAAAAAACCCCTACATTTTGACTTCTGATGCAGGTCCAACAGACAACCAAAAAAATAAATGTGTGAAGTAAAGATGGGAAGTCTAATATTCAAAACAGCATTCTTATCTCAAATAAGGATGTTTTCAGTACAGTTGAGTGTATTTTTTTGAGAGAGATGCTAATGGTCCTGTCCGATTCAATGATCTATGCTAAGCTATGCTAAAAGTGGTACTGCCAGACCCGGAGTTCGGCTGAATGGATTCGAAAACGGTAAAACTCAACTGTTTAACTCTGGGGGAGTTGTAAAATGAGCCTATTTCCAAAAAAAGTGGAGTATCCCTTTAAGTAAGTTCAGTGTTGATTCAGTTCGTTGTAAAGATCATCAATTATTAATTTAGTTAATTTCATCTACTGTAAAAACAAAACAACAGTTCTGCAGAAAACAGTGATGTCATTGTCCAGTTCAGTCAAATCAATAATATTGTTGAATATCAAGTGTCCCCAACTAAGCAAGCCAGGGGCAACCGTGGCAAGAACCCAAACCCCATAAGGTGACAGAATGGAAAAATAAAAAAACCTTGGGAGAAACCATCTTGATGATTCAGGCTGCTTCACATGTCAGAAATAAGACTCTGGATCGGTCTTCAAATATTTCATCCAGCTACTTTGCTTGAAGATCGGATTCATCATGCGGGTGTGGAGATGAAGCTGTGCAGGGTCTGTGCAGAGGACCTGTCTGGTTCCTATGGTCTCTACTGACATTAAGGGCTGCGTTGTGGTCGTGTCTAGGTGCAGGTCCACCATCTGATTCTGTATATGGCTGACTATGGTAAACTCGGGATAAGGATGAGACAGACTAATATTAGCATAGATGTCAGTCTTCTTCCGATGTTACGGGTACATCGGGTGTAGGAAGTGTCCACGGTTCCGGTTGACCTACTTTAAGCAGCCTAACAACCATTTAACTGATGTGAATTCTAGAAAGATGTGTTTTTTTTAGTCTAGATTTAAACTGAGAAGTGTGTCTGCTTCCCAAAACATGGCTAGGAAGACTATTCCAGAGTTTTGGTGCTAAATAGGAGAAGGATCTACTGCATGCAGTCGATTTTGATATTCTAGGCATTATCAACTGGCCAGAATTTTGAGATCGGAATAGACGTGAAGGACTATAATGCGTTAAGAGCTCGCTCAAGTACTGCGGAGCTAAACCATTTAGTGCTTCGTAAGTGATCAGCAAGATTTTAATATTTATATGATGTTTAATAGGGAGCCAATGAAGTGTTGACAGAACCGGGCTAATATGGTCATACTTCCTGGTTGTGGTAAGAACTTTGTTTATTAAAGGGATAGTTCACTTTGAAATACATTTTTGGTATGTTTTAGCTTTCCTCAAGGGCATCCAAGATGTAGGTGTCTTTTTTTCCGCAGTAGTTTCAATTTTGATATTTTTAGGTCAAACCGTTCTTGTCTGTCAGTCATATAATGCAGGTCTATGGTCATTATCTCAAAACACAAGCACAGAGTCCAAATTAAAACAATTGTTTTAATTATATATAATTAAATATATAATTTATTAAATTTATATAATTTAATATATAATGTATATATCTATGCACCAGTCTGCGTACACGTCAGATCAGATCACTTCGACATGGCTGCGTATAAGTGGTAAAAACGATATAAATACTGTTCGTTTTCTCACACAAACCGCTCGTTTCGTGTCTTAGGCCATCAATGTGTACTTACGATGGGGAATTGTTTAATTTGGACGACGGGGAATTGTTTTAATTTGGACTCTGTGCTTGTGTTTTGAGATAATGACCATAGACCTGCATTATATGACTGACAGACAAGAACGGTTTGACCTAAAAATATCAAAATTGAAACTACTGCGGAAAAAAAGACACCTACATCTTGGATGCCCTTGAGGTAAGCTAAAACGTACCAAAAATTAATTTCAAAGTGAACTTTCCCTTTAAGAATGCAGGGCAACCACCCATAAGAGCATTACCAGTAATCTAGCCTTGAGGTCATGAACTAACTTTTCCACGTTTGTCATTGAGTGCATACAGTATGTCATAGTTTAGATATTTTTTTTAAGATGGAAGAATGCGGTTTTACAGATGCGTGGCTTTCAAAAGAAAGATTGGTATTAAAGAGCACAACCAGTTTCCTAACTGCAACAAAGACAAATCAGCCATCAACCGCCCCAGCAATATCTATTAAATGAATCACTTGGAGATACTTTGAACTGAAATTGCTTTCTTGTCGTCTTTCCCAGGCTACCTGGGGTTTTGTAAGGCACTGTTCTCTGTTAGCAGCTTTGAGAAAATATATGTTGAGAAAATGCTATAAAAGTGTATTGAATGAGAATTAGTATCATTTATACCTGTTGTACCAATTAGAGATGACTTCTGGTCCTGTGTCTCACATTGATGCCATATTGAATTTTACACAGATGAAAATGATGATGTGAGGATTGAGGACTTGCAGTCTTTACAATGACATGTACTGTAGAAAAGTTTTTCTATCCACGTTGTTTCTGATCAGTGTAAACCTGATAAACCTGAACTGGGATTTCTGGTTCTCAGCATTTGCAACGACAACAACTCTTCTTTGTGCCTCAAATATAAAATGTGTGTGTGTGTGTGTGTGTGTGTGTGTGTTTCCTGATTAAAGAAAACGCTGTACTTATTTAAAAAAAACAGTTCTTTATTTACCCTTGCATTGCAAACCAGCAGAGACGGTCCAATATGTGTGCGGCCCTTCATCCACGATAGAGGCGGGATGGAGTTACAAAGACACTTGAAGGCAAGCCTGCAACCTTAGGCCAAAAAAGTGTAACACCTGCTATGCTTCGGTACTCAGGGAAGGCTCAACATCGTGATGTCTGTCAGCTATCGCGATGGCATCATCTATCGGCCCAACCCTAGCTATGCTAGCTGTTAATTTGAACTGAAACAGATAAGATACAGTGGTTCCAGGGCCACCACTCAATTATGCAGAAATTATTATATTAATAATTACATTTGTTTTACAGAGAATGTCAGACCTAACGCGTCCTCTTAACCACCATCTGTCCCAGACATCTATAGCGTTGCACGGCTGTCTGGCCGCTCCTCACGTCACTGCTGGATTGGTCACACAAGCTTGGCTATATCACAGTAACTCGACACGTTCTCCAGAGACTGTCTTTCCACAGTTCCTCAATAGATCCACTCAGCACTGTAGGATCACAGCTTGACTCTTGGTGATTTCCCCCAAAAGCCGTATTTTGATTTCAACAAAAAAGCACAGATCGGATTCTAATCTCCTTGCCTTCACCTCGACTCTGGCTTTGTGTGGCTTGAATGACAGGGAATGATTGTGAATCTGTTGAGGTATTACTGGCCTTAGTGTACAGCTAAAGGGATTATTTGTTACTTTCAAGGAAGATGATGATTTTAATATACACTCCATGGCTGAAATTGTGAGGACACCCAAACACCATGGTCGTTGTTTCAACAGCTTCCACTCTTTTTGATTGTCAGTGTGGTCAGGCACTGATGTGTGGGTGATGGATATGCCTCAGCAGGTTTTGTTCTCCATTTCATATGCTGATATTAAACTATTTATATATCAGCTGCCACTCACCCTGCACTAGCCGCGTTTCCATTACCTTTCAAGTTGCGCAAATTGAAATTGCGAATTGGAAATACGCTCAATGGAAACACGTCAATTTCACAAAAACTCCCATTTTTCGCAAAAAAGTTTTTATGCTCGCATGAGGTGGTTTTTCAGGCAATTCGAAAAAGGAATATTTCGCAAAACTGCAATGGAAACAGTTTTTGCGCATTTACAGGTCAGCTGACTTATAAGGTGTGTCTGGACAGAATACGAAACAGAGTTCTTTATTAAATTCATAAAAGACAAAACAATTACAGAAATACTGGATTCTAAACCTCATAGAGGTGCCACAATCAAGACCTCGGAGCAGATCTGAGGGAGAAACACCCAGAGACACCTCATATGTGCTGTAAGTAAGGGTCTTTCCTTGCCATTAAAGGTGAACTAAGTAACTTTTTTTACCTTAACTGAACAGCTTCGGAGTCATTGGAATGGTTATATTACTTATTTCGGGTTGAATGGTGGTCGTTTCGCACCCCCCTGGTGCCCGTGAGCGGAAAATACGCACTTGCAACTTTGAGCCGGCCGCCCGCCGGCCGCCGCGTCAGGAAGTCTCGCGTGATATCAGGTCTCGCGATGTAAACAATTGCTTTACGGCCAAAAGAAATCTGCTAAAATGCTGTCATTATTGCGCTCCCTCACGCTGTCCGAACCCGAATGAAGAAGACGTTTTAAAGAACGTCCCATCTGCTTTGATGTCGTTGATCTATAGCCTCTGGTGTCTGAGAATCACCAACGAGTTTTTACGACAGTGTTGTCAAATATCTATTCCGAAGCTGTGGGGGGAGCTCTAGAGAGAAACCTGCGAGCAAAAAGCGAGAATACAGCGAAGAAGTCCCGAAGCTACTGAGTGCTGCTTTAATGCTTGGATAACAAGCCTACGTTTCCTTCCATTAATAATAATAATGGCTAGTTGCTGTGATATAAACCTACCAACGTCCGTTGCTATGATTTTTGGAATGACTTATCGCGAGAGGAAAAAATTACGTTGTAGTCGCATAACATCGGTTAATGGAAACGCCGTCATTTCGCAATCGTTTTTTATCGATATTTTTTAAAAATCGCAAAAGTTTTGCACAAATCTGTAATGGAAACGCGCCTATTGATGACATATTTTTGTAGGTAAACCCGGAAGTCCAGCCTGGATCACTTGACAAAAAACTTTTTTTTTTTTTTTTTTTACTTTTTTTTTAATGGATTTTTCAACTCTTTTTTTTTTTTGGATTAGTGAAGAAAATAAGCTCCGTGACCAACAAGAGTATATCATTTATCTAAATATCTTGAGTTTGTGTTAACCATAGAACTTTTTTCAGGCATTTAACTAACAACTCTTAAAAAACAAAAAAAAAATTTGTCTTCATGACAATGTAACCGAAAGTGCTAAAATGCCTATTCGTTACTGGGTTTTGGCTTATAAAAATATGATGTTCTCTAACTTTTTTGCCTTTTTTTTTTTTTTGTGGATACTCCAAGTTTCAGTCAAATTTAAATTTCAGGATTGATGAAGTTTTAAGACTTTAAAGCAATGAATTTGTATGACTTTTACAGTCATTCATGATTGCTGGATAAGGACTTTAAAAAACAACAACAATTTCTACATTTTATAATTAGGCGTCCTTATATTTCCAGGTTTTCTAAAAAGATGTGAACCCTGATTCTTCTAAGAAATAAAAAGAGGGTGAATCAAAATAATAAACACCTCCAGGGCCCAGAAAACACCTCAGACCCCAGAGGGTTAAAAATTTTACCCTATTTGAATGCTTTGTTTTGTCTTCTTTCCAACCAATTTAAGTAATCTTCAGGCCCCTTGGAAGTTTGCTGAGGCCCCCTGGTTAAGAACCACTGCTCTAGAAATTAATATGGACATTAGCCATTAGACATTAGGCAAAACCCCTTATTCGTTGACTATAAAGTACAATTCAATACACACAGGGGCTATAATGATACCAAGTAAAGAGTGTTATGTGGTAGAAATAAACAAGAATGAATTAGACAAATAGAACATATAAATACACAAAAATAGAATTGTGTTTTTGTTTGTTTGGTGAGTAATGCATCTGAATTCTCCTTTGATGTCATCAGGAATGTGAATTTTTTTATTATTATTTTTACCCTACTCTGGTGCGGATGCATAGCACATGTTTTTAAAGTTCATGACCAAATCTAAAATTAGAACTGGGCTTTTTTAATGTGACGTCTTTTCTCTCAAACTGGTGTTGCATACTTGAGTGCATGCAGGTTGGTGGATGATTGCACTGGTGATTCGTGTCTTCCTCTGCCTCTAATTTTCTCTTCCTTCTTATCTTTTCTAACAGGAAAAAACACACTGACTCAACCAAACTTTCTAATGTAAACACATTCCATTTATATGTCTAATCGTTTCTTCGCTTTGCTTTTTACTCCTCTCCCCTTTCACCCTTTCATGCCAACAGAGCTTTGAAAACTATCAAATGTCTTCCTGTATCATTAATATCCCAATATTCCTGCCAATTTTGGTGAGTTAAGAGATTGTTTAGCCAACATATCCACTTCTTCATTTCCTTTCACACCAACAGTGGGGGGAGTGGGGGGTGGCAAGTTTTTTTTCTTTCTTTTTTTTTACATCATGATAAATGTATTGTGATTGTGAAAACATTTGGTAACTGAACATAATTTTATTAGGATTAGTGACAACATGTTACAATGTTTACATGGTACAGTGACTGATAGGTTACTGTTTTTATTATTGCTTGACACAAATTTCACGATTTCAATTCTTATGATTTGATTCCGATCTTGGATGCATATTAGGTACAGTAGATACATGTACATTTTTCTCAAAAGAAAAAATCTCACCTAATGTTATACAGAGAGAGCACTGTCAGCTGGTATTATTATTAAAGGTTAAAAACAACTTTTTAAAAAAATAATTTTTTTTATTATAGAAATAACGTTGTAATATTTAATGATATAAGAAAAATACAAAATTGAGCAAAATTTAGCATTTAGCAAAATAGCTACTCCTCTCTATAGCTAATTTTTCTAGCCAACTAACGTGCTATGGTCATTAAATTACTTTCCTGAGGTAAATGTAACGTTACGTTCTCCAGCTGTTTTATTGACCTCTTTCCGCGGTTAAAAAAACACTGAAATTATGTATGAGGCATATACATTTCGTTAAGTTGTACTGTCTCTTTCAACACAGCCATTGTTCCTTCGTCTTTATTTACTAGATGATCGGTTCACGTGCCGCTTGAACTGAGGCGCTACAACGATCTGTCCCATCACGTCACATTTACAAGCGCCAAAACGGTATTTATTGTTTGAATTTCAAAATAAAATTGACAGAATCTGAGAGCTGGGAATTTGTTTCACATCAAAAGGATCCTGCTCGGTCTAGTCTGTCGGTGTCAGTGTTCTCTTTACGTTGCGATTTTTCTGTGCGTGAGAAAAATGGATGTGTGGCGTGAGAGCGTTTGAAAGGTGTCAATTGCGTGAGTTTCACGCTGAATGCGTGAGAGTTGGCAGCCCTGCATTTCAACCTGAATTGCCGCAACTGGAGATGTTTTGAAAGCCCCTAATTTACACTCTCTGTGTTATTTTAGATTTAACTCTACATATTTTCACCAGCCAGAGGGTGCGGTTTACACTAGCAGTGTACACTAGAAATGTAAATCCCTTGAAATTCAACACCAGAAAATTTACTCTAAGAGTCCTTAACCCTTAAACAGGCAAGAGTGGAAAATGATAAGCAAAAAAATCATTTCATGTCATTTTTTTATATCATCTGGACTTAAGTAAAACATATCCTAAAGAATTTGAAATATTTGATATATTTTGGATTTTATGAGTTGTGACTCCGACTTCACGTTGCCTGATTAGGGTATAAAAAAGGACCAAGTCATTAATCTGTTAACTGTTACTGGCCCCACTTGCCACTGCATGTTTAAAACAATTATGTCCTATACTTCACCTGATCTAATGTTGACAAATTATATATCATATTTATCATTCAAGCTTACGAAGAAGATTCAGCCTGTGAAAACCGTTTTGAAATCGGACCTTGCGTTACCATAAAAATGGTACTTTAAATTATTTTAGCGAGCTCCTCACCTAGTGGGTGGTGTCAGGTTTCTTATTACAAAATTTCCAGTTTATTCCATTTTCCATTTTATTTCTCATGGAAGTTTTGAAAACAATTGTGTGGGTTTTATCACTTGTCTCAGAATCTGAAGAGTTTTCTGGTATCTGCTCTATTACTTGCACCCTCTTTTCTCTACTCTCATTTCTTTTACCGTAAATCTGTCACGGGAACACACGGGAAATAGTAGATCCAAATCCAGTGGGTTTTATTAAGTATAATCCAAATCGTAGTCATCCAGGCAAGGGTCAAAGTCCATATAATCAATCCAAAATAAACACAAAACAACAATAAACAGACTAGAAAGACAGACCTCAGAAGTGATGACTCCGTGACAAGGACTAAAACATACAGGGTATTTATACACAGAAACTAAACAATGTAATGAGAAACAGCTGCGTGCAGTGATGAGAACAGACAAAGGATCGTGGGAAATGCAGTTCCAGAATGAATGGTGACAGTAAGGGAGAGAGACCTCTAGTGGACACCCGGGGAAACACAAACCAGACACTGTGACATAACCCCCCCTCTACGGAGCGGCTACCAGACGCTCCACGACACGGTGGAGGTGGAACGGTGGAGGATCAGGGGGAGGGATGGAGGGCAAGGAACATGGAGGGGAACAGAGACAGGGGGTGCTGGCTTAGCCGGCGGGCAGGGCGAAGTAGACAGTCCATCGGGTGGCCAGGGCGGAGACTTTCCCTCAGGCGGCCAGGGCGGAGCAAACAGTTTATCAAGCAGCCAGGGCGGAGCAGATAGTCCATCGGGCGGCCAGGGCGGAGACGACCCTTCAAGCGGCCAGGGCGCCTGTTCCTCGCCTGTTCCTCGGGCGGCCAGGGCGGAGCGGACTGTTCCTCGGGCGGCCACGGCGGAGACGACCCCTCGGGCGGCCACGGAACAGGCACCCGCTCAGGAACAGACACCGGCTCAGGAACAGACACCGGCTCAGGAACAGACACCGGCTCAGGAACAGACACCGGCTCAGGAACAGACACCGGCTCAGGAACAGACACCGGCTCAGGAACAGACACCGGCTCAGGAACAGATACCGGCTCAGGAACAGATACGGACACCTGTTCAGGAACAGGAACAGGAACCGGCTCAGGAACAGATACCGGCTCAGGAACAGACAGACACCGGCTCAGGAACAGACAGACACCTGTTCAGGAACAGGAACAGGAACCGGCTCAGGAACAGATACCGGCTCAGGAACAGACAGACACCGGCTCAGGAACAGACAGACACCGGCTCAGGAACAGACAGACACCGGCTCAGGAACAGACAGACACCTGCTCAGGAACAGACACCGGCTCAGGAACAGGAACGGACACTGGCTCAGAAACAAACATCGGCTCAGGAACAGACACCGGCTCGACGGCGGCCATCTTGTCAGGGGACACAGGCTCGGCGGCGGCTATCTTGTCTGGAAACACCGGCTCGGCAGACGTGACCTCAACAGTCTCTGGATCGGCAGACGTGACCTGAACAATCTCTGGATTGGCAGACGTGACCTGAACAGTCTCTGGATCGGCCGACGTGACCTGAACAGTCTTTGGATCGGCAGACCTGCTGTGTCTCCTCCAAGCATGCAGTACTGCTACTGCATAAAAGAGGAAGACGGCCTCCTTTGCCGTGGCAGGACTGATGGTTGGTATCTTCGGGACGATCTCTGGGATGACAGCGGGCTGCATGGGGACGATCTCCGGGACGACAGCGTGCTGCACGAGGACGACCTCCGAGATGACAGCGTGCTGCACGAGGACGACCTCGGGGATGACAGCGGGCTGCACGAGGACGATTTCCGGGACGACAGCGGGCTGCACAGGGACGATTTCCGGGACGTTAGGGAGACGGGAAGTCTTCCTCCTCCTCTTACAATGGTCGGATGGTGGTATCGAATCCATCGTCTCAGGAGGCGTTACCACCTCTGGAACTGGCATGGCGACCATCTTGTCCCGAGGCAGGGTCAGCCATTCCGTCATGAGACACAGGTATGATTGGTGTGTCCCACTGGCTCCGATGCTGAAGGTAGCTGGTAAATCCCCAAAAATCCAGGATCTCCAGCCCCTTTATCTCCCACCCAGGCAATGGGTCATCCAGACAGACGTTGAAGAATTCCTTCAATGCCGTGTCGTTGTACCCCAACCCTCTAGAGAGGGTCCAAAACATTTGGGCCAGACAGCCCACCGGCTGGCCCTGCTGGCGTAGGTCCATTAAGTTTTGGACCCGTCCCCTCCTCTCATTCTCCGTCTTGGGGGGAAGGATACGAAACCCCATACTGCTGGATCTATACTATGACGGAGTCGTTCTGTCACGGGAACACACACGGGAAATAGTAGATCCAAATGCAGTGGGTTTTATTAAGTATAATCCAAATCGTAGTCATCCAGGCAAGGGTCAAAGTCCATATAATCAATCCAAATAAACACAAAACAACAAGAAACAAAACAAGAAACAGACTAGAAAGACAGACCTCAGAAGTGTGTTGACAATATGTGACAACTCCATGACAAGGACTAAAACAGACAGGGTATTTATACACCTAAACTAAACAATGTAATGAGAAACAGCTGCGTGCAAATGATGAGTGATGAGAACAGACAAAGGATCGTGGGAAATGCAGTTCCAGAATGAATGGTGACAGTAAGGGAGAGAGACCTCTAGTGGACACCCGGGGAAACACAAACCAGACACTGTGACAAAAATGAGCTAGGTGTGAAGTTAAAAATACTAAGATATAGTCACCTAGACATGCTAATATCAGTTTAACCTGTAACTTTTATCATTTGTAAAAAAAAAAAAAAAAAAAGACCTCAAAATACAAAGATGGCCAAAATTAGGGTTAATCCCTTTTTATACCCTAAACGGGCAACGTAACTCAGGGGTCACATATATTTCAAAACGTGCTAAATAGCATGAACAGCATATTAATACATTTTCTTCTTCAGCACCTTAAGACAATGTTCACAATTAATGTTAGCAGTATTATTATTATTTTTCCAGAAGAAAAGTAAGTTTAATATATATTTACTTCCCTCAAAATCTGAATGTCCTGCACCACCGGTAGCCATGTTGGATTTAGGTCAGGCTGACTAATTGATCACAAAAAACTTGAAGCAAATCATGTGACCAGCATACTCAAGACAGACCAGGCTGTGATAAATGATAAAAGGATTTGATGAAAAAATCGTTCTTATAAAAACTATGTAACTTGTGGTACACGTTGCCTGTTTTAGGGTTAACACCAAGATTTCAACTCTGGAGATTTTGCTGTGAGGGGGGTTTCATGTTCTGCTATAACTTTCTGGATTATTAGTCAGCACAGTTAAAGAGCGCCATCTAACAGCACGTCTCTCCTCGAATCAATGGCATAGTTTGAGGTATCATTGGTGGTGGTTGAGGAGATTCCCCCTTCCATGTAAAGCGCTTTGAGTGCTGAGAAAAGCGCTATATATATGTAATGAATTATTATAATAATGTCCGTGGCACCAAAATTGAACAGGTTTAAAGGTTTGCTGCAAATCCTTAACTTCAAGTATGAAGAATAATAGTGAGGCCTGAGCAAACCACACTAAAATTAGAGCTTTTACTATGTGCTGAAACATGATCCTTAATGGTCCAGCACTGGACCTCTAAGGAACATTGCACTCTTGTCGTTGGTGATGGTTTATATTACCGTTGGAAAAAGAAGCCCAGACAGCTGTTGAACTCTGACCTGCGGTATTTGTTTGCATCTGTATTTTAACCCTGATGTTGGGTTCAGTAAAACTCATATCGGTCATGAAAAACAGCACTATTAATAGTGCAAAAATGGTGTGTGTTGTGTGCAAATTTTTAAAAGTGCCCACCACTCATTACACCCCACTTCATCCAAACTGTGATTTTTGTGTGTAGCAAGCAACCATTTCATTGACACAATTGAACGGCTGTAAATTCTGCAAACAGTCCAAACTGCAATAAAATCATAAAACTAGAAGCAGGTGGTAGCAGTTTTTTCATTATATTAGTCATTGTTTTATGTTGCTAATCTTGAACTAGCTTTTCTAGTGCGTATGTTTAAAATGGAAGTCATGTCATTTAATTGTCTTGGCTTATTTTATTGTCGATTGGCATCAGAAGCGAAATCCTTTTTGTAATGCTATTGCTAATTAAACTACAGTAGTATCAGGGCTTGATCAGTGGAAATAAAGGCAGGTTGTGTAGAAGTGCCATTCGATATGTTGAGAGAGAAAGGGAAAGCGAGATGAGATAACTGTAATTAGAAGCCGAAGGAAGAGGTGGCCCTGACTCGTATGGAAGATATCCAAGACTTTGTTAGCACTAGACAGGCAACAACGTTAGAATGCTAATACGTGACACCTGTCCAGTCGTTGCTCTAGGTTTGCTCATTTTCTTTGTGTTTTCATGACCAAAAACCATTACAAGCTACTTTGCAATTTGAGATCCAACTTGTCAACCAAACCAATTTTTTTGCACTATCAACCAATTTCTGTGCTGAGGAATTTGTTGGAGTTTTTTTGCTGAAGAGAGAAGGCTTGGTGTTCTGGATGTGTGTTAAACAAGAGTAATGTACACTGTTGTGATTTTCCCATTCTTCTCTTTTGCAGTGAAAGAACCTGGAGATGTCTCAGAAGAAGATATTCCTGGTGTTGATTGCACTCAGTACTGTCAGCTTGCTTCTGCACCATGGGGGTCACTTGAACTCGTAAGAGCCGCTGCTTTCATTTGTCCTTATCATGTTCCTAGTGATGCATCACCATGATTTATTTTTTTTAAACCAAAACTGAAAATAAAGTTTCAATAATAAAAATTAGGTAATTGGTTAATTTAACTGCATTCAGAGTATCATGTTCTCAGTGGATAAATTATACCAGTTTTAGTAATGTTCTCTCAATATTTCAGCTGAGAATTCAAATTTGACACATTGCCAAATTGTTTTGTCACACTGAAGTATGAACACACATGACATGTTTACTTCTTGTTGTTTATCCACGTTTTGTGCAAGTATCATCGAAGAAGCGCTAATTAAAAGTGACTTTTTTGGTCAATGATTTTTGGCACTTCAAAACTATTTCGACCGAATCAGAAAAATTTGGTTGGCAAAATTTGAGACTATCACTACTCATTCCTCACTTCTGCCACATTTGTTTTTGGTCTATTCATTTGCTTCCTGCTTTACCTTGCTGGTTTAGCTGCTTGGCCAACTGGTCTCCCAACTTGACCAGTTGACAAGTGCCCAAAATACCTTTAAAACCAGCAAACCTGACCCAGATGAAACCAGCCTGGTGGTCAGCTAAAACCAGTAAACCATCTTACGCTTAAAGGTGGCTTTAAAACCCTACTGATAAAACCTTAAGATGATTTTATTAGTAGGTTTTTTTGTTTGTTTTTGCATTACCATTCTTCTTATCTGTCCACATTGATTTTCAAAGCTGACTGCATTGATTTTTAATTTCTTATTGCAGGACGTTGGAGGCATTCTGGTTGGGATGTCCATCCTCCACCCAGCGCAGCAATGGACCTGCTAAACACACCAGTATAGCCTTCTTGAAGACTCATAAAACCGCCAGCTCCACTGTGCAGAACATCCTCTTTCGTTTTGCAGAACGCAACAACCTCACAGTGGCGCTGCCCATTACCACCTGTGACCACCAGTTCTGCTACCCTCGGCCGTTCAGTTCCCACTTTGTTCACCCGCACACCACGCCACCTGACATAATTACCAACCACTTACGATTCAGTCGGGCTGAACTACGACGCCTCATGCCCAACAACACTATGTACATCACTATATTGCGGGAACCAGGAGCGATGTTTGAGTCTCTTTTTACCTACTTCAATCAGTACTGTCTTAGCTTTAAACGTGTCCCAAATGGCTCCTTAGAGACTTTTCTGGACCACCCTTGGAGGTACTATCGTCCAGAAGAGAAGGATTCGATGTATGCGAGAAATACACTGACTTTTGACCTAGGTGGTGATAAGGACCGGCCATATTCGGAAGCGGTGGGGTATGCAAAACGATTTGCTGCAGAGTTGGAGCGGGTGTTCTCGTTGGTTATGATCGCGGAATACTTTGACGAATCATTGGTGCTGCTACGCCGCTTGTTGTCTTGGGATCTCGATGATGTTTTGTATGTCAGTCTCAACATGCGCACACCTGACTCCAAGAGCAGCCTTTCCAGCGAAAATATAGCCAAAATCAGAGCCTGGAACACAATAGATTCTGTACTGTACGATTACTTCAATGCTTCGTTGTGGCGGCAGCTGAGAGCATTGGGACTAGCATGTGTCGAGCGAGAAGTCCTGCTGTTGCGACAGTCTCGTGACCGACTTGTCCGTAGCTGTTTCGGGGGAAATTTGCCACCTCTTCGCTCTGCTGCACAGATCACAAATAAGGAATTACGGCCTTGGCAGCCAAGTGCCAAAGTGGCGATCGTTGGGTACGATTTACCAGTTAACGTTACACAAAAAGGCCCCATCCCTCCGCAAGACAAGTGTCTAAAGATGATAATGCCAGAAGTGCAGTACACACGGCTGTTGCTTCGCTCAGAGTCTCTACGTTATCGGAAGCGGTTTCCGTTACGGAGCTACCAGCAGACTTCACGATCTGTGGGACAAGTTCGGGCACACAGAGAGTCCCCAGCTCCGAGTTTGATCCCACCACCATCAGATACGATGACTCGGAGCACCAAAGAAGCGCTACGGCTTTCCCAATGACCTGTGTGAAAGGATAGTCAAACTTCTCTCCTTTTATTCCCACTCCTTGTTTTGGACTGCAGCTAAATGTCCATGAGTTGTTGGAATTACTTGAAAGCTTGAGGCTTTACCTCATTTTTATTAGATGTGAGCACAACCAAACATACGCTCACAACTCTTGTTCTATAAGTTAGAGACACCATTGTTTCATTATTGTAAAAACACAGATTTAATTGTAAAAAGGTGAAGGAAAATATATATTGAAGTCTAAAAGCCTGACATCTGGAATGTCTCAATCTCTCAAGGACTATCTCTCCATATATACCATCATCACTCACTGTTTGTAAATAAGCAATCAGCTTCAGATGGTACCTGGTTTCATATGGTTTTTAGCTAGTTAAAGCTAATCTTTTATGGTCATAGCTGGTCTAGATGGTTGATCTGCTGTATTACTGTATTTGGGTTAACCTGGTAGATCATCTTGGTCAAAGTTGGTTAGACCACCTTGATAGACTCCCAGCAACAAACCTGCAACCATCAACAAACCAGCTTGGCATGACCTTGAATTTCCAACAGGGTTTCAGAATTTATCTTTTCTGTATTGACGTTAAGACATTTGAGTTGAGTATTGTTAGGCTTCCTTTTACCGACAGCGCTCCGTTTAAGTGTGAACATTTACACACTCATCAGCATAATGACAGCTGCTCCTGAGCCACAAATTGCCATAACCTACTCTTCAGTTGTGGTAAAAAAAAAAAAAACTAGCATCTATAGCTATTCTACTCTTTTTGAGCAATGATTGGGTTACACAGCCCATTTTTATGAGGCCACTACTGAACAATCAAAAACAAAGCTGGTGTGCACATCCCAAACACCCAGATTGGGCTCAGGTGCAGGACAACTGAGTGATATAAACAAAAATAAAGAAGTGTGAAGTCCGCACACTGATGTTAACTGCTTCCAAATGGATTTGGAATCAGCCACTATTGAACAAGCCAGAGAGTTTCAGCCTTGACTAAAAGCTGGGAATGGCGACAAGACAATTGGACAGTGACCGAAAAATCGCTATATGTTCTCAGCCAGAGTAAGCATTGTGTTGGTTTCATCCTTGTGTGTTTTTCGGGATAATGTTTTATACTGCAGTGCACTTGCAAATGCGTAACTTGTATGTAATCAAATTAGAGTAGGGAATAGAGCTCCAAATTGTCAGTTTAAGACATACTCTACACAGGCAAGTAAACTAGTAAACTCGATTTTAACAGATTGCCTGTGTTCACATACTTGCGTAGAGTATGTTTCTGGCCTAACTTTTCCTTTTTGGATCTTCGCTTAAAGGCACTGTGACGTAGAGCTACTCGGTGGTGACCGACTGAATGGTGGCCACCTTCATAAAGAGTCGTGCCAGTGGAATGTAAAAACAGTCCTTTGACTGTCTTTGTACTTAAAACAACACTGCATCACTTTCATTTAGGCCAGTGTTTCTCAACTGGTTTGCTTTTGCAGCATAGGAGTGACTTTGAAATAAATTTGCTCCAAATTACCATAGAGTCTGACCAGATGCATTAAATCAGACCTGGCTGCGACCAACCAGTTGGGAACCATTGGTTTAGGACAGTGTTTCCCAATCCTGTACCTATAGGCACCCCAACACTACACATTTACACTACAACTCTTCCTTATCAAGCACACCTAAATCAACTCATCAGCTAAGACTCCTTAGACCTGAAATGGATGGGTCAGATAAGGGAGACGTTCAAAATGTTGGGGCGCCTCCAAGAACAGGGTTGGGAAATGTTGGTTTAGGCAACCAAATAGAAACTGAATACCTCTGAAAGGACAGCCTCTTACAGAAGGTTGTTTCTAATATTGGTTTATTTGCCATTCAAAGCCTTTGCTGCAAGGTTTGTTCATTAGAAATATGTTTTTGATTAAGCAAAATTTCATTGTGGGTGAAGTCATAATTTTCATCTTTCATTTGGTAAAATCTCGCTATCTTATTTTACGTACTGTACTTTTTAGAAAATAGTATTTGGAGCAATATAGCAATGGCATGTATGCCATAACGTTAATAAGTATACTAGTCAAATGGAGGTATAAAGATCAAAACATAATGAGTCTTGAAACAATTGTCCACCCATAAACCAGCTCCTGTTTTTAGGAGTCCTGGTTGATATTTGAAGAAATACTGTTGGTGTCTCTTACATAAAGTCTGGATCTACGAATCCCAAAAGCCAATAATATTCTCATTTCTTCATGTTTCAAAATTAGAAATACCTCAGATGATAAATTAATACTGCTATTAGTGGAAGCGTCTCGGTCCTTAAAGACTGTCAAGACATTAGAGATGTAGAAAGTGCTCTTTGTATATAATGTACTTTCTGTTGTACATGAACAACTGTGAGTTAAAATTGAAACTCAAAACACGCAACTCGTTCGTCATTCTTGTTTGGGGTAGAAAAACTCTCGGTAGATGACACTGGAGACCATTAAAAGGACTTTTGTCATCTCTGATGTATTGTGAGAGAAACTTAGAAGTAAAGCATT
Source organism: Leuciscus idus (assembly GCA_021554675.1). Classification (NCBI taxonomy): domain Eukaryota; kingdom Metazoa; phylum Chordata; class Actinopteri; order Cypriniformes; family Leuciscidae; genus Leuciscus; species Leuciscus idus. Next base: position 12,361,100 of record CM038622.1, read on the forward strand.
TACTGTACCACAATTTACTGTATACAAAGTTACCTGCTGTGCAATTGCAACCGGAAGACCTTTTTTATACTTCTGCGTCGAACTCTCGGCGTAGCTCCGTCGTAGGCTGTGTGTAGCGCGCGAACCCCCCGGCGTACCCTGACGTGCACCTCTCCAAAATTGTAACAACGCGTCAAGGCCAATTTATACTTCTGCGTCGGGTGCGCGTAGAAGGTACGGCGTAGCATACGCATTGACGTGTACCATACGTCGTACCCTTCGCCGTACCCTGACGTCCTCAAAAATGTAACTACGCGTCGCGGCGACGCGGACCGCAAGATCTGTGATTGGTCGGCTGGATAGCATCGCGTTTCCTCCTACGCATTTCCGGAATGATCTTCTGCACTCTGCACCGCCCGCCCGCCATTTTTAAATTCCGAAGATCAGTGAAGAGCCATGGAAATAGACCAAGTGACCGAGAGATTGCTTGAAGAAGTGCGGAAATACAGCCATCTGTATGACTCCTTCAGTCGCCATTGCTCGTAGAAACCTAAACTCAAAACAGCCGCGAGGAATGTAAACACAGTGGAACATTAAAACCCACCCGCGCCAACTAGCGTTTCGGCGGTGTAACTGCAGAGCAACACAGACATTCGCAGAAGTATAAATGCTCACGACGGCGTCGCCTACGTGCGTAGCCTACGACGTACACTACGGCGTACACTCGACGCAGAAGTATAAATTGGCCTTCAGTTCTACGCGGACGCAAGCGTTGTGATTGGTCTGCTAGAAACGCTCCCTCGGGTTTCACACGCTCCCTCTGCATGTGTAATTGCGCGTCAACGTGGACAACGACGCAGAAGTATAAATGGAAACCAACGGCGTAGAGGCTCTGCCGTAGGTCCGACGCAGAAGTATAAATCAGCCTTAAGAGAGATTTTCATGCTTTTTGTGCTGGGTGGTGAGATGATAATAGATGCTATTCTGTCAAAATCATTTTTTCATACTCTATTTATTTATTTAACTGCTACATTTTCAGTGACTTTTTAGGGGCTTTAAATAAGATGCTTCTGACAATCAGAGGTTTGCTTCTGAAGCTGTGTGATGAAAGATGTGAAAACATTGACCATTAAAACTGAAACTGGAAAAACAACATCCTTCAGACTCATGTGCTTCATTCCAATCTAGATTTCAATATTTCAAAAATGTTGACTAACAAGGACCAACCATTGAGTTGGAAGAGAAAGGGCTGTGGAATATCAGCTGGCTAACACAGATACATTTTCCAATTCATTAAGTAAAACAAGTCTAAAAAAAATCATGTGCTATTTTGAGAGATGAATGATTACATTTTCATAAATGAGCATCTTAAATGAACGTCAACTTGCCCTTCGGTAATTTTTGACCAAAAACTGTTACAAAGCTTGGTAAAGGTTTTGGCACTTTGCTATGTGAACACACATACAAATCATGAACATGATTAGAAAAGATTAAATGGCTCTGAATAAAATCACACTTGTTCTCCTCTTAGTCAAAAATAACCGGAATGGAAACGAATGGGAAACGCATTTTATCTAGTGGACACGTTTGGTACTGCGTCCAAACAAAATCTTACTGAAAGCTCTTCTTTTTTTTTTTATCAAGCTTAAATTTGGAACACAACTTATTTAGATTAATGGTTTTGATTTTCTTGCAGTTTTAGATTAAACTGTGTTTTGGAAAATATATTTTATATAAAAATTTTCAATAGTATTTTTGTGCATTTTTTTTGTATAACAATAAACGTAAATAGTTCAATACGTAAAATTTTCTATACGCTTTTAAACCAAACTTCAGTCTGTGCTCCAAACCATTCACGAGTTATGACAGTTTTAGTTGGACATTTCATTTTCAGGTCTATGCTCAAAAAGTGTACAAATGGATTATAACTACTGCATAAATATAATTTAGTAGCATAAAATCAGTCAATCAATATTTCATAAAATTTAATAGCATAAAAATACAAAATATTTTTTGACCGCCACACAAGCAACACCAGAGGGTTAGGTTAATAGCCTAATTTATTATTTATTCTTATTTTTATATATGTGGCCCTGGACCACAAAACCAGTCACATGGGTTTTTTTTTTACATTGAGATTTTTATTTCATCTGAAAGCTGAACAAATAAGCTTCCCATTGATGTGTGGTTTGTTAGGATAGGACAATATTTGGACGAAATTCAACAATTTGAAAATCTGGAATCTGAGGGTGTAAAAAAATCGAAACATTGAGAAAATTGCCTTTAAAGTTGTCCATTTATGTTTGCGATTGTTCACAAAAATAAAATGTTTTATATATTTACGGTAGGAAATTTACAAAATATCTTCATGGAACATGATCTTTACTTAATATCCTAATGATATTTGGCATAAAAGAAAAATCTATAATTTTGACCCATATAATATATTGTTGGCTATTACCACAAATATACCAGTGCGACTTGTGACATTTTTTACATTTTATGCATTTTCAAAATGCTGCAGTAACTTCATGATGTCCCTTTGCAGTGTTTTAAAAACCTCTGATTAGCCATGAATCTAAAGGAGCTGCTGAAGAATGAAAGGTAAGCAAAACTGTGAACCCAACAGAGCACCTTAGTTCTAAAATCATGCGGTTTAACGGTCTGTGGAGATGGGTGTTGGCAGGTTTCTTTGCCAGTCAATAGCTATGCAACCACAGTACTATTGGGGAAAACGTTTAACTAAAAGGTTGATATGCTTATTACATGTCTTCCAAAGTAGTTTTGTATTCAAATTCTTTAAACCATCTTTTACTTAACAATTTTCTGAATAATTCCTTTGACTATATTCAAACACAAACGTCACCTTGGTCTCTTATGCTATGGCTTTGTTCTCCTTTTCAGAATTTTTACTTTTGTCTGCCTTGTAAGCACTGCTTCATTTCAGTAGATGCAAATCTAGAATAATTATAATAACTTTATTTTATAGCACCTTTAAAAGTAACTTTCACAAAGCACTGTACAGAAAAACATCAACAACCAAAAATAAAATATCCATAATAGACACACAAAAGCAACACCAAAGTCAATTAAAATTCAATAAAAAAAAAAAAGCCATCCTTAAATTATATGTTTTAAGAATGTATTTAAAAACACCCAGGGAGTTTGCTTCCCTAATGTCAGCAGATAGAGATGAGAAGCAAAGGCCCTGTCACCCATATAGTGAAGTCTTGTTTTAGGGAGAGCCAAGAGACCATTCTTAGAAGAACTCAATTTATACATTTGCATATTATAGGTTAACATTAGGTTTTCAAAATGGACCCGGGGCCAATAGAGAGATTCCAGAAGTTTATTTAGAGCAGTTTATTAAGAGTCGATTGCGTAACGGCAACTAATAGCGCATTACAGTAAATGCTGGGAAACACGAAGGAATTCATTAATCCTTCAGCGGTAGTAAATGACACTTGCAATATTTCTGAGCTGATAGTA
>CM038622.1:12369567-12442067 GCA_021554675.1 Leuciscus idus
GTCTGTCTGTCGTTCTTTCTGTCTTTTTGTCGTTCTATTCTTCTCTCTGTTCTTTCTTTCAGTCTGTTGTTCTTTCTTTCTCTGTCGTTCTTTTCTTCTATGTCTGTCGTTCTTTCTGTCTGTTGTTTGTTCTTTCTTTCTGTTTGTCGTTCTTTCTTTCTGTCTGTTTGTCGTTCTATTCTTCTCTCTGTCGTTCTTCTTTCTGTCTGTCGTTCTTTCTTTCTCTGTCAGTTGTTCTGTCTGTCTGTCTGTCTGTCTGTCTGTCAGTTGTTCTGTCTGTCTGTCTGTCTGTCAGTTGTTCTGTCTGTCTGTCATTCTTTCTATCTTTTTGTCATTCTATTCTTCTCTCTGTTCTTTCTTTCAGTCTGTTGTTCTTTCTTTCTCTGTTGTTCTTTTCTTCTATGTCTGTCGTTCTTTCTTTCTCTCTCTGTCGTTCTTTTCTTCTATGTCTGTCGTTCTTTCTGTCTGTTGTTTGTTCTTTCTGTCTGTCGTTATTTCTGTCTGTTTGTCGTTCTATTCTTCTCTCTGTTGTTCTTTCTTTCAGTCTGTTGTTCTTTTCTTTGTCAGTGTTTTTGTCTCCTGGTTCCCTCTTTTTTTCCCATATCCCTTTACGGTCTTTTTTTTACTGTCTGTCATTTCTTTTCAGTCTGTTGTTCTTTTTCTTTCTTTCTTTCTTTCTTTCTTTCTTTCTTTCTTTCTTTCTTTCTTTCTTTCTTTCTTTCTTTCTTTCTTTCTTTCTTTCTGTCTGTCAGTCATGCAAGAGCCCTGTTTTCCCTCTCATAACTGTTTGTAAAGGTCAGAGACTGAGGTTTTATCCTTTCGCACGGTGAATAAATGTAAAGGCTCTTTTCAAGCTTTGCTTTGATGAGTTCATGGACAGATTTAACTCCGGGATTAAATGATATCTGACAGACGTCATCTAATTTGAAATGGTCTTGCACAAGTGGCAAAAGGTGCGATTGTTGCAGAATGAAAAGCTGGATTATGACTGTAATCTCTCAGTAAATATCTCAGAGTGATTGTTTTATGTGCGTGTGTGCGCGTGTGTGTGTGTGTGTGTGTGTGTGTGTGTGTGTGTGTGTGTGTGTGTGAGACAGCGAGCGGTCCAACCGTTCTGCTGTGATTAATTTGGCTGTTGATGTGACGGGATTAAACAGATGTGTCAGTCTTGTTTTTGGACACATTTTCTGTCTGTTCTGTTCGCTCATCAAACGCTAAACCCTTCCTCCAATTACCCACCAATCCCTTCTGCACTTATCCATCCTTCCCTCTTTCCCAGTGACCCATCTTTCCTCTTTTGGTTTGATCGTGACCCTTGTTCTTGCAAACAGAGTTAACATCAGTGGTCTAGTTCAGCTCTTCAGGAAGTTGGAGATCCAGGCGTAATCAAACACACCTGAAGCAGGTCCTCGGGTCCAGCGGGTGTTTTGGAGAAATCCCGAACCTTTTCCCTCCAGGAGCAGGAATGGACACCCCTGGTTTAGATTAACCCTCACCCAAACCTGTTAACCCTAGTAGTAACAGATGAGTTTCTACAGATCAAGGGTTACCATCAGCCAGAGCCAATGATTCGCCCCTTCAGCTGTCCATAATTTCTCTCCTCAGATCAGTTCTTTCTGTCTGTCGTTCTTTCCTTCTTTCTGTCTGCACTGCAAAACCCGATAAGTTCAACAAACTCAAATTTTGTAGTTCTCAAATTTATTTTCCTTCTTTCCTTTCTGTCTGTCTTTCTATCACTAATACTTTCTCTGTCAGTTCTTTCTTTTTCTTTCTTTCTTTCTTTCTTTCTTTCTTTCTTTCTTTCCTTCCATCATTCTTTTCATTCTTTGTTGTTTTTCCCCGTGTCTTTGTCATTCCTTCTTTCTCTCCGTCAATTATTCTTTCTTTGTTGTTGTTGTTGTTGTTCTTTCTTTGTCTGTTGTTTTTTTCCCTTCTTTCTGTCTGTTGTTCTTTTCTGTCTGCATGTCAGTCTTTTCTTTCTGTCTGTCATTCTTTTGAGTCTGTCTTTCTATCACTAATTCTTTCTCTGTCAGCTCTTCTTTCTGTCTGCGTTCTTTTCCTTCTTTTTGTCATTTTATTTCTGACTGCCATGATCTCTCTCTCTCTCTCTCTGTCTGTCTTTCTCTCTGTCTCTCTCTCTCTCTGTCTTTCTCTCTGTCTCTCTCTCTCTCTCTCTCTGTCTGTCTTTCTCTCTCTGTCTGTCTTTCTCTCTGTCTCTCTCTCTGTCTTTCTCTCTGTCTCTCTCTCTCTCTCTCTCTCTCTCTCTCTCTCTCTCTCTCTCTCTCTCTCTCTGTCTCTCTCTCTGTCTCTCTCTCTGTCTCTCTCTCTGTCTCTCTCTCTCTGTCTCTCTCTCTCTGTCTCTCTCTCTCTCTCTCTCTGTCTCTCTCTCTGTCTCTCTCTCTCTCTCTCTGGTGTGTGAAGCTGGCACAGGGCTGCTTATGTAACACTGCGGCGTGTTTTTGCTGACACATATATGTGAAAGAGGATTGGCGTGAAGCCCTGGACAGAGAATCTGATGTTTAGGGATTATTTCATATTGATGCATGTTTCTCTCAGCGCTCGGTCCCCGCAGGCGCCTCAGATGTGACCTGTGTTATCAGAGGACAGTGTGAAAGCTGAACATGGAGAATGGAGACACAGGCTGAGCTGAACAGCACCCACACACACACACACAGACACACACACCGTCTCGCACCGTCTCACTGTTTCTCACACACTGTCCTGCTGCAGGCAGATATTCCCTGATGCTCTCCCTCCACGTACGGTTTCACACTCATTGATGAACGTACACACACACACACACACACACAGATAGTGTTAAGTCAGATAGATTTGACCACAAATTAAACCTCCATAAAATTACATACAGCAGTTAGGTTAAAATGAAGACTTTTGCCCGAGTCTCCTTGTCAGATGTTTCTTCAGAACAGGTTTGTCAAGATACCAAAGTCTGTAAAAAACCAAAAACCAAACCAAAAAACAAATCAGAGATCTTAATATGAACTCAAACATTTCTGCTGTCCACATTTATTTTATAGTTTTATACTCTTAATGTATTACAACTATTGTCTCTTTTACATCTAAGATGTAAAAATGACTCATCCCATGTCAAGTCCAAATCTGTGCAGTTCTTTTTTCCATGACATACAGAAGTAGAAACGTCGCCACTGAAAGCTAATTTCCGTGTTCATCTGACAAGCTCCATAAAGGACACCGTAAAAGCAGCAAATGAGTCATGGACTGTGGACTACTATCATATAACCTGTTCTGATAGTTTTATGACTTATTTTGTGCTTTTTGGAGCTTGACAGATCCCGTCATTTATGAACTGCCCTTTGAATGGAAGATATAAAGATAAAACCATGTGGAAATCTGCAACATGTGACGGAAAGAGAGGCAAGCGGTTTAATCTGCATCCAAAGTGGACATTTTTTTGGAGGGATGGGTGTGTAATGTACAGATGGATGGGTTCTGTGGACGCAACCATGGGAATTGAGATGATGTGGATGCTGAGATAATCTTCATGACGACTAACAGCAGCTGTCCTGTTCAACTTTAAAAAGTGCTGGGTTAAAAAACAACCCAATTTGGGTTATTTGGCAACTCAGCGTTGGGTCAAAATTGGTCCTCACTGCAGAACACGAAATCCAGGGGGAGGAGTTGGATCCAGGTCCAACTCCTCCCACCTTACATATACCTAAACCTACCCATCTCCACCCCCTGATCCCTAAACCCACCCCTAAACCTACCAATCTCCGCCCCGATCCCTAAACCCACCCCTAAACCTACCAATCTCCACCCCCTGATCCCTAAACCCACCCCTAAACCTACCAATATCCGCCCCCTGATCCCTAAACCTACCAATCTCCACCCCCTGATCCCTAAACCCACCCCTAAACCTACCAATCTCCGCCCCCTGATCCCTAAACCCACCCCTAAACCTACCAATCTCCGCCCCCTGATCCCTAAACCCACCCCTAAACCTACCAATCTCCGCCCCCTGATCCCTAAACCCACCCCTAAACCTACCATCTCCACCCCCTGATCCCTAAACCCACCCCTAAACCTACCAATCTCCACCCCTTAGATCTGGATCCAACTCCTCCCCCTGGATCTCGTGTTCTGCAGTGAGGTGCTACTGCAAAATTGGACAAACCCAGCATGTTCACTCAACATGCATGGGTTGTTTTATTAAACTCAACTATTGATTAAAATGTACTATCTTGCTGGATTAAAATTAACCCAAAATACGTTGGAAATTAACATCACAGAATTACTATAGTAACAACACAGGCAACAGTAATAAACAAAAGCTGAACATTTATTAATACGCAAGAACACCCAGGAATGCACAATTGTGCATTGTGTTCGTCTGAAAGAAGAAAGTCACACACACCTAGGATGACTTGAGGGTGAGTAAATCATGGGCTATTTTTCATTTTTGGGTGAACTATCCCTTTAAGTAACGTGTTAACTTTTATCCACTTTATACTATTTGGTATAGCGACAAGCTGAATTTATTTAACTTTATGCAAATGAGCAGCGAATCTGTCACGGGTGGAATAATAGTGAAGCGAGGATTCAAGTGCAGGAATGAAGGATCTTAAATTAAGTGGTCAAATAAAACAAAAAATACCCAGAGGGGGAAAACAAGACAGGCATCGCAAAACTTGACTTTGGCAGGAAAACCAGAAACACGAGGACACATAAGAGTGACGAACCATCACAGGACTGCAAACAAAAGAGGGTAACGAGGGAAGGCAGGTGGGGCAAATAACCAGAAAACAAGATGGGAGGGGTTAGACAAACAGGAGAGCACATGGCACAAGGAAACACATGACAAGCCATGTGCTCACAACAAACAGCACTTAGAGCACTATAACACAAACACGACAAACTGGGAGTGTCAGAGCTCTGTCACCAAACCACAAACTAGACAGAAGTGACAACCCTGACAAAATCAGTGTGAGATACACATCTGACCTGATAACATCATTTGACCACAGTGACAGTGCAGCATATTTTGCTCCTGGCTCATGCATGATTTCTTCGCGAGGACGCGTCTCCAGAGTCTGCCTGGAGACTATAAATGAACTCTGTATCACATGTTTTTATCCCTGAGCTTAGCCTGTTTTGGATTGACCCTGTCCTTATATGCCTTAATAAAGTGCCCTGTGGCTGTTGTTGGAGAGGATGGGGAAACATCCACCGTGCTCAGGCTACGGAGGCGGCCAGAGGCGCAGCTCTCGGCACTAATTATGGATGAGGATGAGGGCATTGGAGCGCGTGGAGATTGTGGCGTGTTGCTTTTTTTAACCTCTTGCTGCTGAAGAACAGTTCTTTGAAAAGGGGAGGAGAGAACTGACACTGAAGATGTAGAAATATGTAATGGTTGGACAAGTGTACGTGTATAAGTGTAGGCCCGTGTGTTTGCTAAGCATGTGAGGATTACATTTATTCCCTTTAAAGGAACAATTTTCTCATTTTTGAGAATTCTGTCATCTCATGTCCCATATGACTTTGTATGTCCCATAGGAAAACCAAACTTCTCTTTTTTTTATTCAACAAAAGAGATGAATCTGGGTTATTGAGCTCTGGTTATCAAGGACAGAATGTACCATAGAACAAGTTTTTTTTTTTGTTGAGGTCCGGAGAAAAGTTTAGAGAAAAACAGTGGAAAAAGTTAAAGTAATAAATATACAAATACGAAAAAAAAAAAAAAAAAAAAAAAAAACATTCGATTAAAATAATGAAAAATAAATACTTTAGAAATGATTCAAATAAATAAAATAGGATCAAATAAATATATAATAAAATACACAATAAACATTACATTAAATAAACAAAGTAAAGTAATAAATGACAGTAAAGTACCCGGAGTAGAAAAAAAACAATGTAACTTATGAGAATATCAAATATTTTCCAAATAAAATTTGACACATGTATTATTTTTTCATCATGCACTAAAAAATGCTGGGTTGTTTAAACCAACGTTTGGGTCAAATATGGATGAACCCAACTATTGGTTTACATTTTTAAGCGGCTGGGCTTGTCCATTTTTTACCCAAACATGGGTTGAAACAACCCAGTATTTTTTTTAGAGTGTATAAAATTATATTTATACATGAAAATATACAGCAAGGACGGTCGATGATTATAGCATCCAAAACTTTTAAAACCCCTGCTATAGAAAAGCAAAAAGTAGTACATTTGTGTGACTACAATTTTGAACCATCCCTTCAACTACAACTTTACTTTCGTATTTAAGTTGGTAAATGTGAAAAATAATATCTAAATTAAAAACTGCAAAATCATACATGACCACTAATTCAGAACCACTGGGTCACAGAGATTGTAATTACCTTACATCTGGAACGACGGAAGTGAAAAGTGTCCCGCGATGGACCGAATGGTGTTTGGGAATTATAGTAATCTCTTTTAAGCAATTTATATGGGTTAAATACCATTTTATTGTTAAAATATGTTTTAGTCAGTCTGTCTGTCGTCTGATGCCACTCGCACTCTTTGTCTCTCTCTCCTCTAGCGACACCCAGCGGAAATAAAGTGAAACGCAGGAGCGCGCCTGATCACGTGGGCTGCGTCTTCAAGACTTCCACTCGTGATTCTGTCTCATTTATAAGCTAAGTAACATATTTCAGTGTTTGTATGTTCACGTGTTCCTTTCTTTTATATATAATTCTCAATTAATTTGATTTTAGCCTACTGTTATAACCGCGTCAAAGAATGGCAATGGCAAAACAGTTGAGGAGATAAATTATTTTTGTTTTATTATTTGATTTAATATTTTTGTACAAAAATATTTTATATTTTTATTTTATTTTGACTCGACTCGGCGAGGATGCTATTTTCAGTCTGTGTGTCTGCGCACGTATAGTGACAGAAGAGTTTGTGTCGCGTGGGGAAAGTTGCGCGAGGAGCTCCAGTGCGCGTGAATCAGAATGTGATGAACACGGAGGATCATTTAATGATATCAAACTCATCATATCACATGAACAAGGACCATCTCATCAGATCAAACACATCATCTCCAGCCCTGGTCCTGCTGAACCGATCAAACGATGTTCAACCGAAAGCGCGCCTGAAATCACCAACCTGATGATGATGATGATGATGATGATGGACGCGAAGGTGAAGAACTATTAACGGAGAAGGTAAAGTTACTCATTCATATAGAGTATTTTCCTTCATGACATTGCCGTGTTTTGGACATGCACTATGCTAATACCTTGTTTAAATATATACATATGTTTCGTGTTATTATGTGAAGTGTAGGCTATCTAGTCTTGTATTTTGGATTACCATGTTCATCATTCAGTACCATGGTATTACCACATGATATAGCACCACAGTACTTTCAGGATAGATAGATAGATAGATAGATAGATAGATAGATAGATAGATAGATAGATAGATAGATAGATAGACTAACACAAAGTACCATGAGTGGTAGTACCATCATAACCTTTGAATCACTATGGTACTGTATATAAATATGATTATTCAGTACCATGGTACAGTATATGTTAAAATACCACATTATCATATGATCCCATCAGTGTCACATGATCCTTTCACGATATTTATTAATAATAAATGGATAGACAAGCAAAAGTAGGCTACTTATACTTATAAAATATTACCATGCTTTTTTTGTATGTGTACAATGGCAATACAGTGTTATTCATTGAAGCAACTTATAGGTACCATGGTATAGAGATGTAGTATCCATTCACCATGGTATTACTAACTGATGCCACCACTGTATTGTGGTACTTTAAACTATTTAAACTATTTTAAATCTGAAGCCATTATGTCTAAATTCACATCCGAAGCATTATGTGTTTTTTGTTTTGGAAGAATTGTCCTTCAACACAGCCTGTAAAGTTATAAGCTGATATTTGATGCCGACTGTACGTACAGTATGTTCATATATAATCGATAGTTATGATCATGTGTGCTGGTTTGATACCGCCGGGATCAGATGCAGTCAGTGTTGTTTCTCGGTCCACTTGCTTTTTGATCTCTGAAATGAGTCAGATTTCTTAAGTTAAGTCGATCTCCACCTCAGTTGTACTATTCAGTTGTATATTGTCCATTATAAATGTTTATATTTATAAATTTTGGTTTGGAAATCTTCCTTTTTTTTTTTTTTTTTGTATATGTACAGTAGGTTTTGTTGCCTGGTGGTAGTTAGACAGAAAAACCACCACAGCTCTGAGCATCTTTGGCTGCGGGGGTGGCAGTGTGAAAAGTGTGGTGGTGAGCCTCCTGGGAGAACACACACACACACACACATACTCACACATATACACACATGCAATCAGTCTGTTCACACTTGCAATGGCTTTGTTTCGCAGCACTTTGACTGATGGATGAAACTCATCTTGTTTTTCCAGTGCTATAATAACCAGTCTATTAGAATGATGTCATTTGTTCTATCATGTCATAATCACTCATTGTGAACACTATATATATATCCTGTTTGTCACTGATATAGCCAACATGCGTAACGCCCTCACCATTATTAGTTTTTTGGTGCGAACCTTCACTGTAGGACTTTCTTTCTCTCTTTTTTACCCCCTCATTTAATGCAATTTTGTCCTCACAAATTAGCAAGCATAAATGGCACAATTGTTCCACAAGTTTATTATGAGTGCCCCTAATATGCTATTTTAAAGGTTACTCATTTTGTTTTGGAGTCTCACAGTAGGTGTTTAAAAAAAAACTTAAATTTTCTCATTATACACATTGCAACTTCAGCTTCTCTCTAAACACCGCCTTTCCGAGAGCTTCCTCTGCTCTGATTGGTCAGATGGCCCAGTCTGTTGTGATTGGTCGACCTCTTACAGCAAATCTGAATTTCAGATCTTCCTCAGCACTTGACGCACAGAGATACGAACAGTAACAATGGCGTTGTTTTACCGTATAAAATCTCATCTTTTGGAAGTTAAGCAAAGAAAACGGCGTCTTCTCGACATGAACAACACGAATCAAACTCTTCCAGTCTCCGCTGCAACTACAGTGTTTGAGGGGCGGGGCAAACGAGACGTTGTTCTCCGGCAGCCAATGAAAACCATAAGTTGGCATTATGCAAATTTTTACAAACCTACATAGAATGGAGTAGAAAGTGAGACAGAAACTCCATTTATCGATCACTTTGATCTTTGAAACTTTGCAGACCTTTTACATTCACAAACAGCTTTATTACACACTACATTAAAGGATTTGAAAAAGCATAATAGGGGCTCTTTAATGGAATACAATCGAAGTCTATCGAATAAATGCCTTAAACATAAATGTGAATATGCACTAGAGAGTTTGGTGGAGGGGAAGATTTTCAGCGAGTCCCGGCTGAAGTTTTAGTCAGTTCCTGGTATGACTTCAGAAAGTTCCCCTGGATGTGTGCTGTGTGTTCTAGGGCTGCACAATATATCGAAAAATTATCGCGATAATAGTATATGCGATATCCGTATCGCAGAGAGGTGCGATAAATTGCATTTATTTTATGTGCCAAGCATTTGTGTGATGCATGCATGCATAGGTTGTTTATCCAAATTCGACCAATCAAATGGGGCCTTACTATCTTTATACCCGCCTCCCCAGTAGGTGCTATTATGCTATTGGCTAGATCAAGGCCCAAAGGGGAACCTAGTGGCTCAGAACCTATGCTCAGAGCAGAGAGTGGAAAATAAAAACTAATGGCGGGAGTAGAGACAAGCGAGGAAAATGACAACATTGACAACAGCCTGCATTTGAAATAACGAATTTGCACGCGCAAAAAAACGCGATATGTGAACATAAGTGACAGTGTCACTAAATCGTGGCGAAAATTTTTGGCCACGTCGAGAGGAAACTAATCTCCACAGTCATCTGGAACGCCACCTCAGGGAGCTATATGAAGACTTCAGAAAGTGTAAGCCCAAATCTACCAAAACTGCTAACGAAATGCCAAGTCAAGTCAAGTCAAGTCAAGTATATTTGTATAGCGCTTTTCACAATACAGATTGTATCAAAGCAGCTTCACAGTATTAAATTAAAATAATACAACAAAGTTTGTTTCAAGAGGAATTTATTGATTGATAAAATTAAATTAAATATCCCCAAAATATCCCCAACTGAGCAAGCCAAAGGCAACAGTGGCAAGGAACCGAAAAACTCCATCAAGTGACCTAATGGTGTCCTAAAACTCCATCAGGTGACCTAATGGAGAAAAAAAACCTTGGGAGAACCCAGGCTCAGTCGGGGGCCAGTTCTCCTCTGGCATTTATGAGCTAGAGGCCGGATTGTAGTTTGAACTGTAGGATTATATGAATGCCTGGCTGAAGAGATGCGACTTTAATCTAGTTTTAAACTGGGAGAGCGAGTCTGAGCAACGAACAGTATCAGGAAGACTATTCCAGAGTTTTGGAGCCAAATGTGAAAATGCTCTCCCTCCTTTGGTGGTTCTGGATATCCTAGGTATGACCAAAAGCCTTGAATTTAGTGATCTTAAAGAGCGCGATGGATTATAGGGCGATAGAAGATCCGTTAAATAGACTGGAGCTAAGCCGTTTAGGGCTTTATAAGTCAGTAGCAATATCTTATAATTAATACGGAGCTTTATAGGTAACCAATGCAGGGATGATAAAATCGGTGTTATATGATCATATTTTCTTGATCTCGTAAGAACTCTAGCGGCGGCATTTTGGACTAACTGTAGCTTGTTTATTGAGGATGCAGGACAACCAGCCAAGTAACAATAACAGAATCTCACAGACAACCATTAATCAAAGTGTTGCATGTGTAACGTTAACTCCTTATGAAAAAACTGAGATATTCTTCTGAAGATCAGAAGAATTATCTATTAGCCTACCTGTTTATTTTAGTATGATCATTACATATATAAATGATTTTAAAAAACGCAAGAAATATCGTTATCGCAATACTCAACAACAATATCGCATATTTTCCCAGTATCGTGCCGCCCTGAACAAAAGACGAAGAGAAAATCACTCGCTGCTCTTGGCTGAATAACTTTTGTAGCTTTAATAATAATCAGTATATTTATTTAATTCATACAGTGAAAACTAAGCAGTGTTTTATTTTTACATTTGATTATTCAGTTTCTGTTGTTAAATAATCCTAATGTATGATAACCTGAAACCCTAAACCCCGTGGTTTACACTGATGTTAAAATAACACTTCTTACGCTACAGTAAAACACTGATGTTCACTTTCACTGTAAAAAATGATTGTTGGTTTAACTTAAAAAAAGTAAGTTACCTGGTTGCCTTAAAATTTTGAGTCCATTGAAATAAAATATTTGAGTAAATATAGTGAAGGAAATTGGTTTAATTAATAGAAACTCAAAATATTATGTTATCTGAACCACATAAATTCACACAAATTAAAAAAGGTTGATTTGGCAAAAGATAAAAAGTTGTGATGACAAATCATGAAAATATTTTTTTTTTTACAGTGTAGGGATGTTATCTCATCACAAAAAGAATGTGAAACACGTGTAGGTTACATCATTTTAAATATATTTTAAAGATAATTTAAGTTTATTTTACACACTTTTCATTATCGTATCGCATATCGAATATCGCATTATTTATGAGTTATCGCATATCACAGTTTTCTTCAATATCGTGCAGCCCTGGTCATGTGTTTAGCTGAAGCTCGATGATATCACACGTGGAGAGCTCTTCACCAGACGCTAGTCATTCACTCGCTCGCTGAACACAACTTTACATCACTCCTCCACTTCACTGTAGGGATGCATTATTCCAGATCCACTTTTGTGTAGAGAAAGAAAGAGATAAAAACACAGTCAAAGTATGAGGTGTCCTTTATTTAAGTTTTTAGTTGAATGGAGACATTTTTTGTTGTTTTTTTCCCCACTGTTAATTAAAAGGCGACTCTTTTTACTTTACTAAAACAGTATTAGGTCACACTTTAGTTTAGGGTCCAATTATTATCATGCATATTACTAGATATTGGCTGTTTATTAGTACTTATAAAGCACATATTAATGTCTTTTTATTCATGACCATATTCTACATTCCTAAATCTATACCTAAACTGAACAACTACCTTGCTAACTATTAATAAACAGTAATTAGGAGTTTATTGAAGCAAAAGTTGTAGTTAATAGTTCGTTAACTGAGAATTGGACCCTAAACTAAAGTATGACTCATTATGATATTACATTGTTATTATTTGTTTATATTTTTATATTATATGTATGTTGTTTAATTACATAATTTATATATAAATGTAAGCGGTGTAACAATATATCATAACGGCAATATATAACGGCAACAAAATGTATCGTGGATAGTGACTTTATGTATTTATGTATTGGGTATAGTTCACCCAATGGAAATTACTGTGTGAGAAAAAAGTTTTAGTGTCAGTACTACATTAAACTACTGTATATAATGTTGAATATGATGTATAATAATGCAATGGGGTAATATTTGTGGGTCCTGATCATGCCAAATGTCTGATGTTACCAGTAAAAACACATTATTTTAAATGTATCTAGCCAGTGACAGAGTGCAAGCATGTTCGTCTATAATAATTCTCTATTATCAGCTTCTGAATCATGAATATTGTTATTCTGGTGTCTCTATTGTCCTGTGCATTGGGTTATCAGCACCAAGCCTATTCAGTTACACACACAATGTAATACCAAATTTATCATTTTAATTAACAGTAAAAACAAATTGTTAACCTTTTACCATATGTCTTGGAGTATTGCAATAATTTTTTATTTTTTTATTTTTTTTATTTAATCAGGGACAGTACACATTAATAATACATAACCATATGTAAAATGCGACAGATTTAGCCAACACTGGCTAATTTTCATCCATAATGAGTTCAGCATCGTGATATGTATCGAATCGTGACATGAGGGTATCGTTACACCCCTAATAAATGTATATTTAACGAGATACCATGACATTTTTTAATAAAATATTGTTATATTATGTTATATTGTTCAATGTACAATTAAATCTAAATAAAAAAATACGAAATGTATTTTATTTTATCGTTGTTTATTTATTTATTATATTTTTATATAGTTTACAACATGTGTATTTTTATTATATGTAAAATATAAAAATATAATCAACAATATAATAAATATTGCATCTTGTAAAATACAAGACGTGTAATGCCTTATAGTACCATATCATTTTTTATTTATTTAATTTTATTGTATTTTTTAACAACTTAAAAGGTTTTACTGTATAAAAATTTCAATCAACATTACTCAAACTTTAAGGAAGGTTGGGGTTTTTGAGACTGAGTGCAGTTTAAGTTCATTTTGAGATCTCTTGATTGGTCTTGATATGGTTGATATGATGATTCAAAACGAATTCAACCAAGCCATGTAATATGTAAGGGATAATGTATCGCGAGGCGGTTGTTATAGCGAATAACAACCCCGACAGGCTGAACGGGGCGGAGGGGTCTTGAATCAGCCTGAAGGGGTTGTATTCGCTATAACAACCGCCTCGATATACATTATCCCGCTTATTACATGGCTACCTACCAAATAAATCAATAATTTGACACAAAATATTGATTTAAACAGGAGTTTATTGATTTAAAAAACGATTGTATTGCTTCCGCTAAAGAAAATAGTCCGTTCCGCGTCCATAGCAACGCTCTGTTTTTCATGGCAACGGTGTGTTATACTTCGCAGCGTCTGTTATCAAGAAATAACACACCGCATTCTACATTGGAATTCAACCAAGCCATGTAATATTTCTTGATAACAGACCGCTGCTAAGTGTAACACACCGTTGCCATGGAAAACAGAGCGTTGCTATGGACGCAGGATTCTAACCGAAGAGACGGAACGGACTATTTTCTTTAGCGGAAGCAATACAATCGTTTTTAAATCAATAAACTCCTTTTTAAATCAATATTTTGTGTCAAATTATTGATTTATTTGGTAGGTAGCCATGTAATAAGCGGGATAATGTAGAGCGAGGCGGTTGTTATAGATGATCAGCCTGTCGGGGTTGTATTCGCCATAACAACCGCCTCGCTCTACATTATCCCTTACATAATCAACACATTTTTTATTTTACAATAATTAACAACTTAAAAGGTTTTACTGTATAAAAATTTCTATCAACATTACTAAAACTTTGAGGAACTGCAGAGTGAAATGTTATTGCTCAGAGGTTGTGGTTTTTGAGTTTTTTTGAGCGGAGTTTAAGTTCATTTTGAGATCTCTTGATTGGTCGTGATACGGGTGAGATTTCGGGCGAATTCAAAGTGGCATTTTTGCGCACTTGAACCTTTTCTGAAGGGTTGTGCCAAACGTAAGTGAACAACTGGATCCCTTAACGAAGGACATCAGCGAAAGGAAAATAGCGATGATCACTTCAAGGAAATAATTCGATCATTTATGGTCATGTGACCCAACGAATACTCGTGATTCGTTGTAAAGCTAGATGGCGGTAGAGTTCGAGTTAACTTACGAACAGAGCAATTCAAGTTGTTTTGTTTTGTTTGTGACAAATTTCACACAATTTTTGTCATGTTATGTTTAAATAAGTGTCATAGGTAAGATGTGTTAGGGTCCACAGATGAGACGGCAAGTTTCAAAGTTGACAGCAGAGAAACACACTCATAATGCATGTTTTAAAAACTTGTTTTAAATTATAAATGTATATTTATTTGCAACAGTTATGTTATGAGAACAGCTAATTGGCTGATAGACATCATGTTGCGTTGTCATGGGAACATCCCCAGGTGAAGTTAATGAGGAAATTACACTTAACAATTAAAGTGCGTTCAAAAATGGCTGCATAACACACAAGTGCCCGGCTCACTTTTGTTAGAAATACGCCCTTCTTCTGAAGCTCCGGAAGAAAACACGTGTTTTTATTTTTTTTTCTCTGGAGAAAACACGTGATACTCAATACACTCGAATGACTCGGTCCTCCATAATAATCATTTTCATCGCGCTTCATCTCTGTGTCATGTTTGTTTGCGTGTGTATCTGACTGAAAACTTCCGTCATCCTGTTTTAATGAAGGGCAGCTTTATCTTCCGGCACCTCGGTGGGCAGCTGGCATTAGGACCCCTGATTTCACACATCCCACCTCATCTTATCCGTCACTTTAGGCCTGTTTTAGACACAAGCACAATCCGCCACGGCTGCGGTGTGTCATCATTCATCAGCCGCTTTAATACTGAATGACAGCATCACTGCACTAATAATGAAAATCCCATTCAGACACATTTCAGTCGGATGACACGCGATCGTTGACCGATTTTAACGGTTAATAGTAGCCTACTCTTTAACTGAGTCGAACTGAGATGAGTTAGAGTTTAGTTTCAACTAAATTGAGTTCAGTTGAGCTGAGATGTAATGTTAAAGAGTCTGTTCACCCAGATATCTTGTAAGCACAAAAAATACTGGTGCATTTTGTTTAAAATATTTCAAAACTTTTCTTCAATGTTTCACACAAGAAATAAAGTAAAAGAGGTTTGGAAAGACATTGGTGAGTAAGTGATGACAAGTTTTCTTTTTTGGGGAAACTAACCTTTTTAATTGTGTTGAATTTAACCAAAGCTGATTAAATTAATTGAATGAACATTTCAAATGAAATTGTATTTGAGCTGAGTGAAGGAAAACTTAACTTAATTTTGATTAAATGAATTCTAAATTAATAATACAATAACTATTTCCTTATATTAATTCAATACATTCAGTAAGTCAATTAGTCTATAATATTTAATAAAATAAATAAATAAATCAAATATATACTTTTATTAATGCTATATATATATATATATATATATATATATATATATATATTGGCATTGAATATAAGTCTATAATATATTTATAATATAAAATAAATAGATAGATACAAAATTATATAGTCTATATATTTTAGCCTTTCAGCTTATATAAGTCTAAATATTATTTATATAATGCTATATATATATATATATATATATATAATATAATATAATATATAAAGAAATAACAAAATAACAAATAACATTGATAAATAAAATAATATATTTCTATTATATATTAAATAAAATAGTATATAATATATATATATATATATATATTAATTTTAGCATTGCTGTAAGTCTATAATATTTATAATGTAAAATAGATATATACAAAATTATATATATAAAATATATATAAATTAATTATTTATTTTGTGTTATATTCAAGTCTATATACTTTAGCATTTTAGCTTAAATAAGTCTAAATATAATAGCTTTATATAATGCTAAAACTAAGGAATATATATATATATATATATATATATATATATATTTTCCTTAGTTTTAGCATTATATAAAGCTATAAACTAAGGAATCTTAAGGCACTAAGGCTCTTCTACTGCATTTATCTGTGTTAATGTTAATTTCAACATTTACTAATACATTATTAAAATCAAAAGTTGTAGCCTATTTGTGAACATTAGTTAATGCACTGTGAACTAACATGATGTTTTGGCGTAAGATCAGGTTCTGGAGTGATTCAGTGTGACATTTGTCCAACATTTCCTTCTCAAAATCTGCCCTGCCACTATCATAAGCAACCGGATCTCATCCTGAAACTTTCTGGGTCTGATCTCCATTATTCTGACAGCTGAAGATGCACTTCTCCTCCTCTGCAAGGCTTCCTGTCTTTCCTCACTTCCTCTATTCTCTCTCTCTCTCTCTCCCGTTTCTGTCCCTGGAGATGTTTCTCAGCAGGCTTTTGCTGCGACTCGTGTTTAGTCTCCCACACTTCGGCTTCATGAAACCATCTCTGTGTGTCTCTCTAACTCCTCGTCCTCTTTCTCTCCATCGCTGTGCTTGTTACTGGAAATGTTGAGAGCTGTCTGACAGACTGTCCTCATGTCACTGAAGTTCACTTCTTCATTTACGCAGAGACCACCTGCTCCACGGCTTACTAGTTTTGTGTTTCACAGTGGCCTCCAAAAGTATCTGGATTCTTCATTTTAAAGAATAATTAAAATGAAATTGCATTGCAAAAAAATCAATCTGAGGATCTCTTCTCAGAATCTTCCCTTCTGCTGTAACTCTCAAATCTAATTTACAGTCAAACTTCCTTAAAGGGACAGTGCACTCAAAAATGAATATTCTGTTATTTACTCATTCTCATTCTTTTCAAAATTCTGTTTCTGAAGGATCATGTGACACTGAAGACTGGAGTAATGATGCTGAAAATTCAGCTTTGATCACAGGAATAAATTACATTTTGCTATTCACAGAAAACACATGTTAAAGGAGCTATATGTAGAATTCAGAAACCCTTGTTATTAGCGACACCGGTGGCCGGTATGTGAAATGCAGCCAGCAACTTATTGCTCGTGTACGAGAGACTGAACGTGATTCAATACGCCGATATGCTCACGGCAAAGGTCTTTTTCATTCTTAGCTTAGAAGTAAAAAATAAGTTGGAAATACCTTTCCTGTGATATACTGTTGGCGAACATCCAGACGCCACCCACACTGCTGAGAGCGACGTTTAGATGAATATGTAAATGTGCTGCTCTTTCCTCTCAATAACAAAATAAACAACATAAATGCCAGCGGTGAGGAAACATCAGTTCAGAAAGCATCTGATCATAACGATGTGGAAATATTTGCACCTGCTCTGCGATTCACCGGCATCATGTCGACAGATGAGGTTTTTAAAACTACACTGTTATGGTAGTTTGATTATAAAGTGTATTTGAGACTACAGACTAGATCTGGCTATGTGAGACTATAGTTTGTATGAATCTTTTTTTTGCATGACATATTGACATTACAGTACACAACGGCTCTTTCAGCTTTATCCTGAACATTGTGAACGGAAGAGAGGCTCTCAGGAGTGCTTGTGAACGTCACATCCTATTGATTTTCACGGCAAAAACGACCCAGTCCTTCACATAAAAATATAGTCTACATGCTTTCATTGACAACCTAGGAAGTCGGGGAAGGTACACAAACTTTAATGTTACATTAAAGTCATTCAGTCATTCACGTTAGTGCTCTGCTAACTTATGCACTGTTATTGATACAGTTCCCGCATGTGCACCGCAATAAATTAGAAATATACACATGGGTTTGTTGATGGACATACTCTTATTAATGCTGATGGTGAGGAATTACAGCTGAAACATCAAATGAAGTACCTCAAACTGAGTAGCGTATCACTGAGGAACGTCCTGCTCAAGTCTTCATAACTAGTTCTTCCAATGTTTCATGATCGGACTCGCGCTCTGATTGATATGGTAAAATCGACGTCATCGTTACTGTCTTTACAGTGTGTACAATTGCTGAGGACTGAGGAAGACTCCAGAGCTGAAGTTCAGTTATAGTAATGGGTGTTTTGTTTCCGACAAGAGCTGTACGTGGTAGACCAATCACAACAGACTGGACCAATCAGAGTAGAGAAGACCAATCACAACAGACTGGACCAATCAGAGCAGAGTAGACCAATCACAACAGACTGGGCCATCTGACCAATCAGAGTACAGTAGACCAATCAACACAGACTGGACCAATCAGAGCAGAGTAGACCAATCACAACAGACTGGGCCATCTGACCAATCAGAGCAGAGTAGATCAATCACAACAGACTGGGCCCTCTGACCGATCAGAGCAGAGTAGACCAATCACAACAGATTGGGTCATCTGACCAATCAGAGCAGAGTAGACAAATCACAACAGACTGGGTCATCTGACCAATCAGAGCAGAGTAGATCAATCACAAAAGACTGGACCAATCAGAGCAGAGTAGACCAATCACAACAGACTGGGCCAATCAGAGCAGAGTAGACCAATCACAACAGACTGGGCCAATCAGAGCAGAGTAGACCAATCACAACAGACTGGGCCAATCAGAGCAGAGTAGACCAAACACAACAGACTGGACCAATCAGAGCAGAGTAGACCAAACACAACAGACTGGACCAATCAGAGCAGAGTAGACCAATCACAACAGACTGGGCCAATCAGAGCAGAGTAGACCAAACACAACAGACTGGACCAATCAGAGCAGATTAGACCAAACACAACAGACTGGGCCAATCAGAGCAGAGTAGACCAAACACAACAGACTGGACCAATCAGAGCAGAATAGACCAATCACGACAGACTGGACCAATCAGAGCAGAGTAGACCAATCACAACAGACTGGGCCAATCAGAGCAGAGTAGACCAATCACAACCGACTGGACCCATCAGAGCAGAGTAGACCAATCACAACCGACTGGACCCATCAGAGCAGAGCACAGTAGCTCTCGTAAAGGAGGGATTTTGAGAGCGATTCATCTGACAGGTCATTTGAGAATCATTGAAAAATGTTGTGATGTACATTAATGTATATAATGAGAAAATAAAACTCATTTTATTGTGTTTTATTGACCTTTGATGAATGTAAACCTGTTGTGGGAGACACAATGAAGTTTATTGGAGTATGTTTTACAGGAAAATACTGTTTCAGTCTTTCTGCTGTAAAATTAAAAAAATCTGTGTGTTATTTGTGAAAGACAATGAGTTATTTGTGAAATTTACTTGCAATTTCTGAGCAAGAATTATTTTTCAAAAAAGCGAATCATACACCAAAAATCATAATCATAAAAATCAGATCTCCTTTAATAATATCTCTGTTGTTAAAAGCTCACAGTAATCTCACTTGCATTTTCTTTAGAGAGATCAAAAAAAAAAAAAAGTCTCAACCTGAAAGAGCAATTAAAAACTCGTATTCAGAAGGCATCGAAACTTGAAACTGCACTTTTTATGTGCTGATAAAAATGCACGACTTCCTTGATTCATAATTATAATCCTCCTGAACTCAGACTCAGAAATAGCCTCGTGAAGAAAAGAAAAAAAGTTCAAGAGGAGAAACCTGCTTAAATCAAACTCACTCCCTCTTCTTCTTCTCTTTTCACTTTCCTCTTCTCGTGTTTCTGTATGATGCTTAATTGCATAACTCTGTGTGTGTGTGTGTGTGTGTGTGTGTGTGTGTGTGTGTAGGCTGTTCAGGGCTTTATGTAAGGAGGCCTACGCTGCAGTCGGACATCATCTGTCTCTCCTCGGATGTTTTCTGGTTAGGGTTTGCGGTGTGAAGGTTTCTGACCCGTCAGTGTTGTGTGTGTGCTCTCAGATTCTCTCGCAGTGGTTTAGTGCTTGTGTTTGTGGGTGGGAAAGTCATCCGGGCTGATGATGTGATGTTTATGTAATAAAGCCTCTCCATAAACCTCAGATGGGTGTTATACTGTAGGCCTACAATGTCCACACTGAATAAACAAAGCAGTGCTGAGGTATAATAGCTGTGATTGTGCTGCTGAATGGTGTCGGTATGATATATTGGGATGCCAGTCAAACCATTGAACGGCTTTCCTCAGTTTCCTCACACTCAATGTCTGAAGGTCAAGAATGTTTTTTATATTTTTTATTGTATCTCAACTTTTTTGAGGGAAAAAAGCAGCATAGCAGGATGGAAATGTCAAGGTTTATGACTCAGTGTATGTTTTTGAAAGAAGTCTTTTCTGCTCACCAAGGCTGCATTTATTTGATCAATAAAACAGTAATATTGTGAAATATTATTACAATTTAAAATAACTGTTTTCTATTTGAATATATTGTAAAATGTAATTTATTTCTGTGATCAAAGCTGTATTTTCAGCATCATTACTCCAGTCTTCAGTGTCACATGATCCTTCAGAAATCACTCTAATATGATGATTTGATGCTCAAGAAACATTTCTGATTATTATCAAGTTCTATGTATAAGTATTATATAAGCATTATAAGTATTATCTATGTATTATAAGTTATATGTACAAGTTCTTTGAGTCTGTATTTCTATGGGTGATAAATATAGGAAAAAAAATATTTTTCTTGGCACAAAGAACAAGAATATTGTTTTTTTCTTTCTTTCTTTTTTTTTTTTTTTTTTTGCTCGGCCATCAGATGTTCCTGCCAGGACATTTAACCACAAAACATTTTTACTGTAATAGAGTTCAATTCTGTTCATTTATCATTTTATTTACAAGGCACACATACTGAGCGAGTCACCCAGAAATGATAATTTGATGTGCTAATTAATTCCTGGCATTTTTAGTTCTTCTGGGAATTACCAATAAAGAAAACATGCATGGCCAACACAATTCATCTATTGATGTAAGTTAACACTAACAAACTCTGATTGTGTGTGTGTGTGTGTGTGTGTGTGTGTGTGTGTGTGTGTGTGTGTGTGTGTGTGTGTGTGTGTGTGTGTGTGTGTGTGTGTGCGAGTGAGTGTCTGTGCGTGTGTGTGTGTTTGGGTCTGTGTGTGTGTGTGTGTCTATATGAGTGAGTGAGTGAGTGAGTGAGTGAGTGTCTGTGCGAGTGAGTGAGTGTCTGTGCGTGTGTGTGTGTGTGAGTGAGTGAGTGAGTGAGTGAGTGAGTGAGTGAGTGAGTGAGTGTCTGTGCGAGTGAGTGAGTGAGTGTCTGCGTGTGTGTGTGTTTGGGTCTGTGAGTGAGTGAGTGTATGTGCGAGTGAGTGAGTGAGAGAGTGAGTGAGTGAGTGAGTATGTGCGAGTGAGTGAGTGTCTGTGTGCGAGTGAGTGAGTGTCTGTGAGCGAGTGAGTGAGTGAGTGAGTGAGCGAGTGAGTGAGTGAGTGAGTGTATGTGCATGTGTGTGTGTTTGGGTCTGTGAGTGAGTGAGTGAGTCAGTGTCTGCGAGTGAGTGAGTGAGTGTGAGTGTGCGTGTGTGTGTGTGTGTGTGTTTGGGTCTGTGAGTGAGTGAGTGAGTGAGTGTCTGTGCGAGTGAGGAGTGAGTGAGTGTGTGTCTGTGCGAGTGAGTGAGTGAGTGTCTGTGCGTGTGTGTGTGTGTGTGTGTGTTTGGGTCTGTGAGTGAGTGAGTGAGTGAGTGAGTGAGTGTCTGTGCGAGTGAGTGAGTGAGTGAGTGAGTGAGTGAGTGAGTGTCTGTGCGAGTGAGTGAGGGAGTGTCTGAGTGAGTGAGTGAGTGAGTGAGTGAGTGAGTGAGTGAGTGAGTGAGTGTCTGTGCGAGTGAGTGTGTGTGAGTGAGTGGGTGAGTGAGTGAGTGAGTGAGTGAGTGAGTGTCTGTGCGAGTGAGTGAGTGAGTGTCTGCGTGTGTGTGTGTTTGGGTCTGTGAGTGAGTGAGTGTATGTGCGAGTGAGTGAGTGAGTGAGTGAGTGAGTGAGTGAGTGAGTGAGTATGTGCGAGTGAGTGAGTGTCTGTGTGCGAGTGAGTGAGTGTCTGTGAGCGAGTGAGTGAGTGAGTGAGTGAGCGAGTGAGTGAGTGAGTGAGTGTATGTGCATGTGTGTGTGTTTGGGTCTGTGAGTGAGTGAGTGAGTCAGTGTCTGCGAGTGAGTGAGTGAGTGTGAGTGTGCGTGTGTGTGTGTTTGGGTCTGTGAGTGAGTGAGTGAGTGAGTGAGTGTCTGTGCGAGTGAGGAGTGAGTGAGTGTGTGTCTGTGCGAGTGAGTGAGTGAGTGTCTGTGCGTGTGTGTGTGTGTGTGTTTGGGTCTGTGAGTGAGTGAGTGAGTGAGTGAGTGAGTGAGTGTCTGTGCGAGTGAGTGAGTGAGTGAGTGAGTGTCTGTGCGAGTGAGTGAGTGTCTGTGCGAGTGAGTGAGGGAGTGTCTGTGCGAGTGAGTGAGTGAGTGAGTGAGTGAGTGAGTGAGTGAGTGTCTGTGCGAGTGAGTGTCTGTGCGTGTGTGTGAGTGAGTGAGTGAGTGAGTGAGTGAGTGTATGTGCGAGTGAGTGAGTGAGTGTCTGTGCGAGTGAGTGAGTGAGTGTCTGTGCGAGTGAGTGTCTGTGCGTGTGTGTGAGTGAGTGAGTGAGTGAGTGAGTGAGTGAGTGTATGTGCGTGTGTGTGTGTGTTTGGGTCTGTGAGTGAGTGCTGTGAGTGAGTGCTCTGTAAATTCTGTAGAGACACTCGACACATGAATGCAATTTCATGCACATTTATGGTTTTTGGAAGCTGCTTATCTACAAAAGCAGTGAGTATAGATTGTGCTTGTGACAAAAGGGTGAAAGCCCATCACTAAAACCAACCCTCAATCAGTACTAGCACAGTTTCAGCAGCTACATGGTTACTTTCATGTCATCAATGGGCTTTCTTCATTGTGAAGCGTGTAACACACAGACCGCTGCTGAATCCACCTGTCTGACGATGAGAACGGTGTGAGGAGGGGATGTGGGCTTCAAAAACTAGATAAAAATATCGCAAAGAGCCCTGATTGTGCCGGAGAGCTCTCTGACACCGCTAGAGAGAGAAAGGGCACGAGAACCAGGAATTAAAAAACATCCTCTCTACTTTGCCAACAGTTCCTCGCCTTTTTAAGCGCAGTCTGCCTTGTGTGTGTGCGCGCGTGTTTCGGTGAGTAGGTGTCCGTGGATGAGTGGGACTGCCTGGTAGGACGTGTAGGCATCTGTTGCCATGACAACCATCTGCTGTTATGCATAAGCATCCTCTCGGGCTGCCCACACAGTGTCATCGCAGCGAGATCGAGAGCGAGCGAGCGTTTGAAGCAGTGACTGCCGCACGGTTCATTGTCTGCGTGTTTCATGTAGGCCCAGACAGAATCTGCAAAGATTTCCAAAAGATTCTGTGCTGGGGGGGGGGGGATTTGAACAGGGTAAAACATGTTAAACTGAGTGGAGAGAACTGTAGGTAAATGAAAAGCAGTATCACAAGTGTTTAATAAATATAATATATTGGGAACAGTTTAGAATAAAATTAGAGATGCTTGACATTAAAAGCTTGACTGTGACTAGTGGTTTTCCAAAGTACTCGCCACTCAGCATTTTCACTGGCCACAATTTTGACATCGATACCATGAAAAACTGGCATATAGATATTTTTAATATTATCTCATAATTTGACAACCGGTATATTAGGCTTCTGTCACTTCAAGAGCTAATGCACCGTCTCAATATACTGATACACGTGCGTGTCCTGTCTCAACTGTTTATGTTCACTTAAAACATAACTGTGTTTATGTGAATAATCTTTTTGGTCTTTTTTTGTTTGTGTTTGACTGTTTAAGTGAAATAAGCAGCTGAAAAGAACTCAGTTACTGAGAGGCGGCTTTATGTGAGCGTACTTTGGGTGTTTAAGCACACAATCTGTGGGAATGAGTAAAATTATGCGCAATTTTCACAATCCCACTCTGAATTTCAAGCCCTGTAACCAACAATATTCATCCAGAGCAAATGAAATGAGTGAGTGAGGAGAGGTGGGTTTGTGTGTCACTCGCTAATGTTAACAAATGGAACCTTACTGTAAAGTCTTACCAATATATTGTATAAGCATAGAATTTTGCGAATGTCAGACTTTCTGTGAGCTCAGATACCTTGATGGCCTGGTTTTGTGTTTGTTGACCCCTGTCCTCTGCGTTGTAGATGGACGCGTCTCTCCAGAGGAGTTTAAGTGTTTTGGATCGTCTTCTCCTGACACACTCCATATGGTTGCAGCTGTCAATCAACCCTGACTCCGCCCACCAAATCCTGCAGCGAGAGATAGTCGGGGTGAGAGAATCCCAACCACCACTTGAAATCAAATCATCATGTCTTTCACTATTGCTCACAATATAAGTCGTAATTACAGTTATCATGCAATGATGTATCTCTGTATAACTTTGCCTGTGTAACAATAGCCAGTAAGACTGATGTAATTAGCAGCTAATCATCCAATTACACTTCAAATAAACACAGAGGCAGTCTGTTGCATTACATTCATATGGTTCTTACTTTATTGGATCAATTTTTTCTTTTTATAAATTTTGTCAATTTTCTTAGAAGAAGCACTTTTGAACAACTTTTTATTTTTATTTTGCAATCACCCCTCGCCACAATACTGTGTGCTTGATTTCTGACTTCTCAATAATGGTTTCATTTTATTATACATATTCAACTTCATTGTTGTTTATAATAATTGGACATATGTTATAATATTATACAATTTCTTTGAATATTTGATCATATCTATCTAATAAAGGGGTTAATGAACTCTGTATCTTCCCTCTTCGTCCATAGACGTTTCTGGTGTGTAAGTGTAGCGCCTCCCACAGGAAGGTTCTGTGTGTGCGAGTGCAGGAGGGAGGTGTGTCACAGTATCCCATCCGTGAGGAAGACTCCAGTGAGTTTAACACGTCACGCATACACACACTTTAGCTTAGTTTTAAGACTGAGCTTATGCTATTTTTTTTATTCCTTAAGCCTAACACATTAACCTTGGGTCCCCACAACGTATGTTTGTTGTCATATTGTGCTAGTAAGTCAATTATGGTTACTATAGATTAATGCAAATCCTAACAACTGGTATTTTTACATTGCAATATAAGATCTTATTTAGTCTATTTTTGGTTCTTCATATTTTTAGTCACCGGTATTATAGCAAAACTTGACATGCATTTTATATGGTAGCCTTCCAGCTAATTTTGTTTTGTTTTGTTTTTGTAATGTTTTCAGTAAATACAAAAAAAAAATTATATGTGACCCTGGTCATAATTCGCACGGGTATATTTGTGGCAATAGCCAACAATACGTATGTATGGGTCAAAATTATTAATTTTTCTTTTATGCCAAAAATCCTTAGGATATTAAGTAAAGATCATGTTCCATGAAGATATTTTGTAAATGTCCTACTATAAATATATAAAATATATATTTCTGTGAGTGAATGCAGCACAATAGTGAACATAAATGAACAACTTTAAAGGCGATTTTCTCAATGTTTAGATTTTTTTGCACCCTCAGATTCCAATTAGATTTTCTAATAGTTGTATCTCTGCCAAATATTGTCCAATACAAACCATACATCAATGGCAACATCAACTTTCAGATTATGTATAAATCTCAATTTAAAAAAATGGACCCATGTGACTGGTTTTTTGGTCCAGGTTCACATATTTGTTCCCAGAACATTTTCCTAAAAGGTAGGATAACATTCTCTAAAATCATTCTGAAAATGTTTAGTATAGAACATTATCCCCTAACATTCTTATTAAGGTTTAAGCGGGAAGTTTCCCAGCAGGCACTGGACATGGTCAACTCCACAAACATTACCTGCTTTACTTATTACTAACCAGTTTGACTTTATTTCTGTCATATGTCTACATAAGTTCTTATTGAGAGTTAACAGAGGTTTAGATGTTGATGATTTATTGAAAATGTTTCGTTTGAAGTCACCATTGTGGTGATCAGTGTTTGCTTTAGTTGGGCTCTTGACCCTTGACTTTTTAACATTAGTTTTTCTCTGGCTGTTGTAACTGTGTGTTTATAAAACAGTCGTTATGGTGAAAAAGACAAGAGAAAACGTGATCAACAAACAATATTATCACTAAAGATTTTTTGAATGTTTAACAGAATGTTATTATACCTTTTAGGAAAACGTTCTGGGAACGAAAACAAAACCTGCCGCTGAAAACATTACTAGAACAAAACAATGTATAACTGTCCTACTCCTTAATGAGACCAGCTCGCACAGTTTCATGATTAATAAACAGCTAACGCTGGTAAACCTGGTTTTATGTCTGGTAACATTTTTATATCTTAAATTCTTACATCTGCTTTGTCACCATTTAGCGTTTTCTCTAGAAAGTTCTGCCCTGAGCTTCCCTGATCTCTGCAGACTAGTGGCGTTTTACACTATTAGCAGGTACGTCAAACCAACAAACGTTATAGGATTCATGTACATTAAGCAAGTGTTTTATCTATAATGTGTTATGTAATTTATGCTAATTGTGTATGTGTTCAACAGAGATGTATTACCTTTCCCACTGGAGCTCCCAGAAGCAATTATACAGGCCACAACACACACCCAGCTGGAAAGCATTTCGCATCTGGGCTTAGGCAAGAATACTTGTTTTTCATGACCATTTCCACCCCCTTACTGACCCTTCAAACTAAACTAGCCTTTTTGCTGCTGTACCTTTAACAGTTATATGTAAACACCCACTTAGTATCCTTAACACCCTCTTATATTCAAATGCAGCGCTTTTCAATGCTTACACCAACCTGCAGGTGTGCGGTTTTGTCCACTTTAGTATTTAATTAGTATCCTTTCCTTCTATAACAGCCCCTTTACAAAGTTAGCATGTCCTTGTGACTGGATCACAAAACCAGTTAGCACTGAAATGTGCTGCTAAAACTCAGGGATATTGTTTAACTGTTTTCCCACCAACATCTGCCAGCCACCACCAGCGTTTTGATAATTTTCACAAAAATGTCATGGCCCCTAGAATCTGAACATTCAATATATAATATATATATATTCTTTTTTTTTATTCAACACTTGAATGTGTGTAAGTTTCATAAAAAAGCAACATTTTGAACAAAAAGCTGAGAAACTTGTGTTTTTTCCCAACCAAAAAACTAAAACTTGCATAAGCAATGCCTTTATCGCTTGTTTCTGCTCCTTTTTTGTCTGTGTTTTGATCTGGAGATTCTATACTCATTCAGAGGATGCGTAATCAATATACCCAGCACCCCCCTTGACGAAAATTTCGTCAATGGCGTGGAAGCGGTGTCTCATAAATGATGGAAAAATCCGTCAATGTAGGACAAAGAGTTGAAACAAACGTCAGCCACTCATTTATTGGTGCTGGAAACAAGAGTGACAGACTTTCCCAACATCTTACTCTTATTGTTAGTTAAATTCCAACTACTAGCATATACCAGCTGGCTAAGCAAAATCAGCTAGCATGCCAAATAGCATCCTTATCAAACCATAACTGGCCAGGCCAAGTCACCAAATAGATGTTGTTTCAGGAATTTGTAAAAGTAGTGATGTTATGTTTTCATGTTACATTGAAAGCTTTCATTTCAATAGATCTAAAAGCTATGACTACTCTAAAATTCTTAGCTCTAAAAGGTTCATGTGCAATTGTGTTTTCCACTTAATTCTCACTCTTTGCAACCTTCCATGGCTCTTTCAGAGTTCTGGAGCTCTCAGACGTCCCCTGGCCTTCCTAACGGTCCCCCTCCGCCCTCAGCGCCCCACCGGACATCCAGATTGATCAGCCCATGTTTTGTCAATCCCCTGTTCCTTCAGCCTCCCCAACCCAGCAGAACCGCCTCACACAAACGCCACCGCTTCAAACGCAGCCTCAGGGTCCGTGTGTCCAATGAAACCTCTCTCAGCCTGTCAGGTGGAGAGTCGGAGCTAACCCAGGGGGAGACACACGGACAAATTGCCAACCAGGGTGGCCCAAAACGGACAGGAGGATTGAGCGTGCTCAGGAGGACTCCGGCACTCACTCCCACTTCAGTAGAGGAGGATGAACAGATGTTGGGACAGATACCACCCGTAAGTATGTGGACCCTTGGCTGACTGAGTTTATTTCAAGTAAGGCATACTTCTGAACCAACATACTTGCTGGTGCCTGGAAAACATTAGGGTTAGGTTTTGGCTAAAGGTGGAGATTAGGACAGAAGTGTCCAATCCTGCTCCTGGAAGGGAATTTAGCTCCAATAAACCTGCCTGGAAGTTTTAGTGCTCTTGATTAGCTTGTTTAGGTGTGTCTAATTAGGGTTAGAGCTAAACTCTGCTAGAAGGTGGACCTCCAGAAGCAGGATTGGACACAGCTGGATTGGGATCGCTAAACAACATAATCAATTTAAGATTTCCCTCTGACTTTAGGTCTCGTTAATGGTTAAAGTTGGAGTTGAGTTTAGGGTTGGCACATTTAATTGGCTAAATCACCATAAATGTGACTTTCCATGCTTTTTGATAGTAAGACACATTTCTGGATCAGTGTTCTTGTTCGTACTGGACCAATCATCCAATTAGATTTTAGGTATATGTAAGAGGTTATGCAAGAGGTGTACAATCCTGCTCCTGGAGGGCTTCATTCCTGCAGAATTTAGCTCTAGACCTAATTAAAAACACCTGAACCACTTAATCAAGGTCTTCAGGATCACTAGAAACTTTCAGACAAGTGTGTTAGAGCTAAACTCTGCAGGAAAGTGGCCCTCCAGGAGCAGGACTGGACACACCTCGGTTAGGCTTTGGGGTGGGGTATGACAGGGGTTAGTCGATCATGCTCCTGGAGGGCCACTTTTCTGCAGACTTCAGTTCTAGCTGTTCATTTTCAAGTAATCCTGAACACCTTGATTAGCTTGTTCAGGTGTGTTTGATTAGGGTTGGAGCTGCTAGACTATAGGATAGTAGCCCTCCTGGAGCACCGTTGGCCACCCCTGGCATATGGGGTCGAACAAAATTCTTATCAACCCCTCATTTCCCTCTCAGGTTAAGGCTAGGTAATATTTATAGGCATATGGGAAGGGTTATGAGTGTCTTCGATGTACAATAACATTTCAGGGGGCCAACAAAAAATGGAACAGGAGCACATCCTACTTGGCTAAATCATGGTCTCCACACAACTGTGCTGAAGTTAGCGCGGGTGGAGAGAGGTCAGCACAAATATAACCTTTACTAGTTAACTGCCTCCTACAACCAATATAATGATATTCCACATACTGTGCCTACACTGCACTGTGGTTCTGGAAGGTCATGATCGTGATGCCTGTTTGAAAATATTTCAGTAGTGTTATGCTCTAAAATTAACACTGTGTTTTTTTTAACCTTACCCCCTTCCACATCTTGTGGTTCTCTAGAGTAACTCCTTACCCCAAAGAGACAACGCTGAACTCAACAAAGACACTGAAGATGGTGAGGTGTGTCTCGCTTTGGAAAGAACCCGAGCTCCTTCCCTCGCTGAACTGGACAGCAATAGTTCGTTCAGCAGCCTGGAGGAGGAGGAAGCCCAGGACTTCGCCCACCAATGGCCGCCTGCGGCACGTGGGACCCGTTTCCCCTCAGCGAACCCGACCTCGACTCTACGCCGCATGACCGCTGCCTTTGTATGCGTGTTTGCTCCTGAGCGCCGAGTTGCCCGATTGGTGGACGAACTCTCCCATGAAAAACGCTCCACGTTTGGGTCATTGGTGCAGGACTTCTTAGAGAAACAGAGGCAGGAGATGGAGGCCTCGACGTATAGTTCTGCTGTGGAGCTGCTTCAGGGCGTGAGGATATTTCTGTCCCAAGCCAAAAATCTCCTTCTTGAAGCAGGAGAAATTGAACCTCCGATTGAGACACTGGTGCCTGAGAACGAGAAAGGTAAGAAGGCATCACTTGATCAATGGCACATTGCTGATACAGTAGTTTCTTTAGCTCAAAC
Organism: Leuciscus idus; assembly: GCA_021554675.1. Classification (NCBI taxonomy): domain Eukaryota; kingdom Metazoa; phylum Chordata; class Actinopteri; order Cypriniformes; family Leuciscidae; genus Leuciscus; species Leuciscus idus. Next base: position 12,399,759 of record CM038622.1, read on the forward strand.
AGTAGAGCAGACACTAGCAACGCCAAGGTTATTAAGTTCAGTGTATGAACTTATAAAGTGTATATCTTGCATGCAGTGTAAGTCAAACCTCCAAACTTTTGGTCTCCAGCACAGCAGACGCCCCCATTTTAACCAGTAATATAGAAGTAAATATTTAAGGTGCTCTAAGCGATGTCACACGTTTTTTAGGCCAAATAATTTTTTGTCACATACAGCAAACATATCCTCACTATCCGCTAGCTGCCTGTCCCCTGAACACACTGTAAAAAAATGCGGTCTCTGTAGACAGCCCAGCCTCCACAAACGGCAAGAAAAACAAATTGGCCCAGCCTGGACCACGAAACATAGCAAACAGTGTTCCAGAGGAGGAGGGAGGGTCGAGCTAGCCTCTGTTTTGTTTGACAATACTTTGAACGTCAACAAGAAGTGACGTCACCCAACATCGCTTAGAGCACCATTAATGAAAATAGACCTTTTTTTATTTATTTTTTGAAGAAAATGTTACTGGTAATTACACAAGTTGGCACCACAATGCTAAGGTTTTGTGAGTGGTTGGCAGAACATTGCTAGGATGCCCTGGGTGGTTTGCAGATGATTGCCCTAAGTCTCTATGGACGCATTTACATAATGTTTTTTTCCTCCCATGTGGCACAGATCCGATATAACCCACGAACGTGTAAGCGGGAAACAAGCACATGGATTCTGATATTCTCTGTTCGGTTTCAGTCCTCATTCATATGTGGAAATAAATCTGATATGAATCGGATACGTGCATCTGCCATGTAAGCGGACAGATCAGATGTTTCCCTGTAAATGCGAGTCGTATGTCATTGAAAAAGCGATTGTGGCGAATGACGTCAACTCAGGTGGACACCAACCGTGATCACATGACTCTTTTCAGTGGCACAATGGAGGATAAAGACTCCACCCAATGTTTTGCTGACCTTTAAAGATGGTGCCGAAAGCAAAAGCCTGTATTATTTCGTCTGTATCCATTGTAAATCGTGCAGTTTTTACTTCCTTATCGGCCTTTTCTGGGTCAGTACGTCTACCTTGGGTTGTTTCGCCAAGTTTATAGTGTAAATGCAGATATCAGATATGGGTCACTTTTAAAAGAAGATTAAAGCGTGATGTCAAAAAAATTGGATATAGTCGACAAATCAGAATTTGGCATTAAGACGTGCAGTGTTTAAAGGCGGCCTAAGATAGCCTAATCTTTTCATTTGACTCGGGTCCTTCTTTTAATAAATGTAGGAAGTCTGATTTTGATAATAATTCAGGTCTTGTTTACAGTACAAACAATGCTGTAAAGTTACACAAGAAGAGTTTAATATGACAGAATACACTAGGAGTTAGTTTGAAACCCTAAGTTTGAGCAGTATTAATATTGATGCTTGACTTGGCAAACACCACTAAGGGTTTTACAGGAAGGAATGACTCAACGCTATGGATTGCGTCACTGAATCCAATCAGTTGGTTTTAAAAACTCTGAAACCTTTAGAGTGGATAAAAGATGTGACTGGTTTCCTAGAATCCTTTGATATATTGAATTTCTGTAAAATAGTGTTTATGTTTGAATTGTACTGTTACAGTACATACAGCTTTTATTAACACTGATGTAAAGCAGTTTTGCTGTAATATAACTCCCATTCTCTGAGGCACTTGTGAAGTCTTATATATTACCAAATATGTTCCTTAAAAAATATGTTCACGTGTATGCAGCCCATGCAGTGCGGCGTTGGTTAAGACACAAGTTTAAGTTACCGTAGATCTATTTTTACACTGCAGAACAATCACGTCACTCAAATAAAAACATCCAATCTTTCATAACCCTGCATAGCTGGGATTATGAGCTGATTATGAGATATCTCCCCCAAATCAAAGCAAGAAATCCGGCCACATCCCTGGGGATGGATGCCGTTTCAGATGTTGGTGGAGGCATTCGCATTTTCCACTTTGCATTTATCATTAGCACATTGCACATTCCCACGCATACTTTAGGAAGCGTGTGGAGAGAGAGAGAAGAGATAGAAGGAGGGATGGGGAGGTGATTTTGCACAGTGCACAGATTTTCCTGTTTTGCTACAATGTGTCTGGCTCTTTCTTCTACTGTACAAAACATTAATTTGCCATTGAACAGAGCTTGTTTATTTTCGCCAAGCTGCTCAGTGGCTGTATGTTCACTTCCACAGACACACTTTGTGTGGGAAACATTTAAAATCACCAACCTTGACTATGAAAAGTTACATTACAAACCAATATTTCAATTCAGGGCCATATAAAGCCAGTAATCAAATCTGAATCAACATGCACCAATACTACATTTTTCTAAATGTCATTTCATTTGTTAACAAACAAGTTTATTGTTTCTGCATTCAATTATTACATTGTTTAAATGAATACTTTTTTTCGCTAACTGTGATTTTGTAATTGTAATATGGACTCTGTAAAGCTGCTTTGAAATGATGTGTGTTGTGAAAAGCGCTATACAAATAAATGTGAATTTAATTTAATTGAACACTGTAAATTGCACAAGGACACCAAAAAGAGCCTGAATAACCATTCACTGGGATGATTTAAAAATATTATGTCAGATTTTAAATTTTAAACTTTCCTTTTCTGTCATGTGACCCACAGATCTAGCCCTGGAAAAGGCTCTGTTTGGCTGCGTGTTGAAGCCGTTGAAGATTCAGCTGTACCAGACGCTCGTATCTCTCCACACTCGGGACGGCTCTTTACAGAGGATCACAGACAGCATGCTGGCCTACCAGGAGGGGGCGCTGGAGCGCCTGGCTGTGCGAGTGGGAGTCCTGGACGTCCGTGGTATAGACCGAGCGAAGGCAAAGCTCACGCTGATGCAGCGCAGCCATTCGCCCATTGACAAGGTGTTGCTTTTGCTGCAGGTGTGCAAGAGTGTGTACAAGGCTATGGAGACGCAACCGGGTGAGAAAAGATTCAGAAACTGGATTGTCATTAGGTATAGAGCAACTTTAAGATGTTAAAGTTAAGACTTTTCCTAATTTCCTCTGCAGAACAGGAAGTGGGGTCTGAGGACTTCCTACCGGCACTGTCCTACGTGATTGTTCAGTGTAATGTCCCACAACTGCTGCTGGAGACGGAGTACATGATGGAGCTGCTTGAGCCGGCATGGCTGACCGGAGAGGGTAAAGGAGAATTCACCTCAAAAACACACAGACTCCGTTTAAAGAGGACCTATAATGCTTTTTTACATGTTCATCTTTCTTTAGTGTGTTATGTTGCTGTTAAAGCATGAAAAAGTTACAAAGCAAAGCCTCCATTGTAGTCTTGAGTTTTCTTCCGGAAACGAACACGTGACAATATTCATCATTTAAATAATTCATACGCAAAATAAAGGGGTGGGGCCTGGTTGAGTTGGTTAGTAGTGTGTTGAAACTCATAGTGTGTGGAAACTCGCGATTATGATAAGAGGCGGGGCATTTCCCAAACATTCTCAACCCACTTGACCAATCACAACACACTGGTCCAGCCGACCAACCACAACACACTGGTCCAGCCGACCAACCACAACACACTGTTCCAGCCGACCAACCACAACACACTGTTCCAGCCGACCAATCACAACACACTGGTCCAGCCGACCAATCACAACACACTGGTCCAGCCGACCAACCACAACACACTGTTCCAGCCGACCAACCACAACACACTGTTCCAGCCGACCAATCACAACACACTGGTCCAGCCGACCAATCACAACACACTGGTCCAGCCGACCAATCACAACACACTGGTCCAGCCGACCAATCAGTGCACACTGTGCTTTTCAGAAGGAGGAGCTTCATAGTGACAGGAACTAAACAGAGCGTTACTGACAGACTAGGAAAGAGGTGCTGCAACAATCTCAAATATAGTGTTTTTTGAACATTCAAGCATGAAAACCTCTTCTAATAGAGTCCAAAAACAACATCAAGACTTTGTAAAAGGGCGTAATATGGCCTCTTTTAAAACTCTAGTTAGTTTTAACGTGAAGGTTGTGTCAAAAACTAGGTGGCACATTTATGCTACTGTGTAAGATAACTTGTCAGATAAAAGGTATCACATGAATCCTTCACAGATATGAGAACCGCAGACAAGACTGGGAGGAAAATTCCTATGCTATTATAAATGACAAATATTTTATTCATTTGTAAATCAAAATGGTTTAATTAAAAAATAAACCTTTTAGCCCAAAAATTTAAATCTTGATAATTAGCAATAATATCCAAATCTTGCGAGACGGTCTACCATGAGCTCTGAGCCACAAGTGAGTGTGATTTCCACTTCATTTATCATTTATCTTCATTAACTTCAACAGCCAAATTCCCAGTGAAGAACTACACCACCTGAAAAGAGCAACAGCAATCAGAAGTTGCTGTTACCATGGAAACCCACACATTCGCATGAAGTTTTATGAATTATGTAATCGAGTTGATCTACCTACACTCTAAAACTATTTATATACAGATTTATACATATAATATATATTTGTCACATTATAATAAAAAGGTCAATTGTTTTGGATGTTTTATATATATGTATAATATATATATATATATATATATATATATATATATATATATCATGTATTGTATAGCACCATTCTTAATGGTTTATGGGATGAGTAATTTAAGTACATTGTCTTTTTGCATATTTTGTAAAATTGAGTTTATAAGTATAAGAGAGACGGGATGTACAGGCTGTTTGTACGTCCCCAAACTGAGGAGTTTTCATGGTTGTTTGTTTGTAGGTGGATACTATTTGACGAGCGTGTATGCCAGCCTATGCCTGATCCAGAACAAGCCTGGGACCACGCCCACCTGCACTCTGACCAATGAGGCTCAAGAGTACTTGCGGGAGTGGAGCAGGAGGCGGGGCCAAGAAGCCAAGACCCAGAAGGACAGTCAGCAGAAACAGGTTGAAGACAACATGCAAACACACAGATTGTTTTACTGTGAATATGTGTGTGTATAATACACAATCCATTTTATATTTAGAAACTTATTGTTGATTTTTCTTCTGTACAGTCGTATTTCACTATGTATCAGATTATCAGGAAACAACTTTTAAAGGGACAGTACATCCAAAACAATTGGCTTTTTTATTGTAACGTGACATAATATAATGTGACAGATTTGTATCAGTCCAGGCTCGACTGGATTGTGAACGGCTAAAACATGTCAAGTTACGTATTGTAAATTAATATTTTTTCTGCTTGTTTACATAAGCAGAAACATTAAGAATTATTTATTTTTTTAAATCATTTTGAATGGTATGCACAGATTTATCTTCTATCTATCAATCCATCCATCCATCCACGTGTCTATCTGTCTATCTATCTATCTATCTATCTATCTATCTATCTATCTATCTATCTATCTATCTATCTATCTATCTGCTTGTCTATCTATCTATCTATCTATCTGCTTGTCTGTCTATCTATCTATCTATCTGCTTGTCTATCTATCCATCTATCTATCTATCCATCTATCTATCTATCCATCTATCTATCTATCTGCTTGTCTATCTATCTATCTATCTATCTGCTTGTCTATCTATCCATCTATCCATCTATCTGCTTGTCTATCTATCTATCTATCTATCTGCTTGTCTATCTATCTATCTATCTGCTTGTCTATCTATCTATCTATCTATCATCTATCTATCTATCATCTATCTATCTATCTATCTATCTATCTGCTTGTCTATCTATCTATCTATCTGCTTGTCTATCCATCTATCCATCTATCCGTCTATCTGCTTGTCTATCTATCTATCTATCTATCTGCTTGTCTATCTATCTATCTATCTGCTTGTCTATCTATCTATCTATCCATCTATCTATCTATCTGCTTGTCTATCTATCTATCTATCTGCTTGTCTATCTATCTATCTATCTGCTTGTCTATCTATCCATCTATCTATCTATCTGTCTGTCTGTCCGTCCGTCCGTCCGTCCGTCCGTCCGTCCGTCCGTCCGTCCGTCCGTCCGTCCATCCGTCCATCCGTCTATCTATCTGCTTGTATATCCATCCATCCACTTGTGTATCTATCTATTGTCTATTTAAATTAAATTATTGTTTATTTAATGAACTCAAATCCAGCCCTAACTACCGGTATGTTCATGTGTCTTCTTGTTCCCTGTGTGTGTGCAGAGGTTCATCCGCGTGTTGTTCCAGGGTGAGAGTCGCAGTGCAGTGCGGACTCTCCTCTGGAAAGCGGGGGAAAGCGTCGAGGCTTTGACCCAGTCCTGCGCCGGTGTGTTCGGCGTGAGCGAGCCGCAGCACTACTGTCTGTTCTGGAGGAGTGAAGGGGAGATGTGTCCTCTCCCGGCCCACGCTCAGCCCCATCAGCTGGGCTCGCACGAGGGAGGGTCCCTGTCCTTCCTGCGCTGCGATCACGACTTCAGCAAGATGCGCAGACTCACCAGAGGAGGCGCTGTGGATCTGGGAGAGTCCGTGTGTGAGGAGTGAGGAGAAGCAGGTGCACAATATGACTTTAGATTTTTTTGTCACAATCGTGACTCGATGTCACACAGTATTTGAATGCTGTATATGTGTTCAGTTCTATGGATGATGGTGATTATTTTCGTTTGTGTTGGGTGTAAACAGAAAGCACAATAGTATTTCCAATTAATCAAAGCGAGAAGGGAGATACTTGGTAATAATGCAAAAAGCAATATCTGCCAAACAGGAGATCTGGAAACGCTGGGATTCAGCTGTCACTTATTGATTGGCTTGCAGAGGTGTGTGTTGCAGAGTAATACCAAAGTGTTGAACATAATACAAAAAACCTAATAAAAATATATATGTTAAAAAAATCATATATGTACACATGCTCTGAGTATTGACACTGTATCTACACTGGATGTGTTGCATTAAATCGCTCCTATTATAATCACTGGAGCCGTTTGCACTGGAAGTGTGTCGCGATGCACCTTCTGTTTTTGACACGTTACTGCAGCCACTTTATTTCTTTTGTTCATCTGAATTTTTTTTAAATAAATATATAAATGTCGTATTTGAATTGGTTGCTGTTCATTTTATTTAATTTTACAGTAGGATCCAAAAGTAGTGCTTGACTGATATTGATTTTTTTGATGGCCGATGCAGGGTGAAGCCGATAACAATAATAAAGTATTAGACAGAACTGTTAAATCGAGACCGTAAACTAATGAAAAAGGAAATGGGAGTTCTGTGGCACTGGCGTTCGTAGCGCTGTCAAAATAAAAGTCCCGCTTCCGACACATCGGCCAAACAGAGAATCGTATTGGCCGATGCCGACAATTAAAAATATATTTAAATAAATATAAATTTAAAAAACATCACATATACATACATATATATGTACGGTTATGATGTAAAATAAAAATAAAAAACAACAATTTTATCCATTTTCTTAGCCACTAATCAGCAAAATGAGCACATTAGTGCATGTGAAGTGCCATAAAGCTCTATTACAACTTAAATTGTGCTTGATAACATGCAAAACTTCATTGTAATGCTGATTAATATATTTTTAATAAAGAAAAATAGGCACATATCATCTATGTAAATATATATTAGTACATTTTACAGCAGTGAATTTTTGTTGTATACACTACTGTTCAAAAGTTGAGGGTCGGATTAGGGTTTTTAATGTTTTCTTCTGGTATTTTAATGTTTTTGAAAGAAGTCTCTGAAGCTCACAGAGGCTGCGTTTATTTGACCAAAAACACAGTAAAAACATAAATAATAATGACTTATTTTTTATTAATTTTAAAAACAGAAAACAGTATAAAAAAAAAAAATTGTTAACATCGAATGATACATTTTTTTCAGGATTCTTTGATGAATAGAAAGTTCAAAAAAGCATTTATTTATCAAATAAATATTTTTTAACATTATAAATGTCTTTACTGCCACTTTTGATCAATTTAATGCATCCTTGCCGAATAAAAGTATTCATTTCTTTTCCAAAAAATCTTCCTGACCCCCGAACTTTTGAACGCTAGTGTGTATTTAATAAACAAAAAAATGTAACAAAATGCAAATATACTGTAGCTTATTTCGTTATGAGCCGATGTGCAGCTTTGACATTTCCAGTGTAGACAACAGACGCGCTTCCGGTGTAAACACAGTGTAAGTATGGAGTGTGAAGATTTGAGTATATTGTGAGTTTTGCGGTAACACTGCTGTACTACAGTCTGCTTGTGGTACTCTTATGAGTTTTACTTGAACTGCACTGGCTATTTCATTAGCTGAACATTAACTGAATGAACATCGTGGACTTCATCATTGAATCACCACTGGCCTGATATTTGTGTTTATTTGATTTATTCCTTAATATCCTTCAGAAAGCAGACTATTTCAGTGTTTGAAGAATGTAGTGAACATGTGCCATCATAACCATTTGTGAATACTTCATGTAAATAGACTCCAAAGAAACAAAGCTGGTTGTGTTTTGCAGAAGTGTATCACGCTGGATGTACAGCTCTGCTTTCTCCTCGCGGTGGGCAGATAAGCACATAAACACTGTCAGGAGCTTGAGTTATGGCTGCCCACAATTCAACTCATACTGGAAAGCAAATTTTGTTAAGTCGGAAAGAATTTCCCTCTTGGATTGAAGAGAGGAGGGTGATTCTCAAAATGGCCATCAAGTGTCAGACTTGAGTATTTCATTGACAGGTTTTAGTTTCAAGCCAGAGTCATCTGCAGGAAACGCTGCCATTTGTGCCCGATAAATTCTGGATTTTTTTATTAAAGTGCCCGTATTATGCTTTTCCGGATATAGCTGTTTGTGAATGAAAAAGTTCTGCAAAGTTTCTCTAAAAGAAAAAACTGATTCTGAAGTGTCTGAAACAAACCGTAATTTCTTACTTCCTGTTTGAACCTACATAGTAGTACCAGAGCCCGTCTACGGAGAGCCTGGCCACTCCCTATTAAGTCCTATTGTACCGAATTTTGGTTGTAGTTCCACCAGAGTTCCACTGGGGGTGATCGTCCATGAGTGCAAAATGAATGGGAGTCAATGGGGCTAGACGGCAAAATTTGTCTCTTTCAACCGATTGCCGTTGAGAAATATCAGATTTTATTGTAGGTTTTGCAAGTTCAACATGGGTTATAGGTCGAAAGTTGAATGAACGAGTACTTATGTCCTTTCGATTTCTTACAGGTTGAGTTGTTGTTGCCCATAACACGCTAGCATTCTAATAATGAACGCTGATTGGTCAGTGAAAGACTGATTACGACCAGAGATGCCGCTTGATGGCATCGTGGCATCCAAAGCGGGACCAGAAACAAACAAATCAAAAACTCGTCTAGCACGTGTATTTACCTGTATCAGCTGTGTTGTCGATGCCTCGAGAGAAAAGAAAGTGCAGAGCGTGAAAGCACCAAAGTGACTGAAGGTTTGCCGTGAAGCAGTATCTCTGGTCGTACGATGTGTATGACGTCATTGACACTTTAAAAGACTTTTTAAAGCAAATAAGTGACTCTAAAAAATCTAACACCCAGCAATGTGTAATTTCTTTGCGTATCCTTTCGAATACAACATTCAAATTACTAGACAAAAAATTATATCCTGAGAAAAGTGGGTTTTGATGGGTATAGCGCCATAGACCTCCATTCATTCTGCACTCGTCCTGTTAGCGCCCTCATGTGGAACCAGAGTGGAACTGCAACCAGTTCAGAAGCCGGAAGTTTACTGAGAGTGGAAGTTCTCCCCTTATTAGACATTCTCTGGTAGTACATAGTATTATGGGATGGTTTTCATTGGCTGCCGGAGAACAACGTCTCGTTTGCCCCACCCTCAAACACTGTAGTTGCAGCGGAGACTGGAAGAGTTTGGTTCGTGTTGTTCATGTCGAGAAGACGCGATTCCAAAAGATGAGATTGATACGGTAAAACAACGCCATAGTTTACTGTTCATTTCACTGTGTATCAAGTGCTGAGGAAGATCTGAAATTCAGATGTGCTTTAAGAAGTCGACCAATCACTACGTACTGAGCCGTCTGACCAATCAGAGCAGAGGAAGCTCTCGAAAGGCGGAGTTTAGAGAGACCGAATCTTTGATCAAACCGTTTCAGACACTGTGAGAAAGTGGTGATAATGCAATATATATTATGAGAAAATTTGTGTTTGTTTGGATGTAGGATCTATTGTAGGAGACACCGAAACATAATACCATAATATATTGACCATAAACAAGGGCACTTTAAAGGCCCGTACACACCGGGACGAATTTCGCGTGCGATATTCGCCAACGTTTAACGCCTCGTGACTAAACAAAGGGCGCCAATGTGAGTGTGCACACCGACGCGAAAAACGCCACGCGTAAAAGCGTAATTTTTTTTTAAACGCCTCGGGTTCGTTTTTTTGGTTTGACGCGCCGCGTCAAAAACTATCCGACCAATGAGATTGGCGCTTTTGCTCACGTGTCTGGAGCTTCTGAAGTTACAGTAAAACACAACTTGGGGGCGCTCAAACACAAAACGGTCTTGCCGAGCACACATACGTAACGGCGAAGAAGATATACGCCAAGTAGCGTCTACACTGCCCATAGACAGACACTGCCGGGAAGAAATAAGACGAGGAAGATGCAAGGCAAGATGAATGTAGAGCTGCTGGTCTCGTTGGTGTCGGAATAAAGAACTATATGTGATGCGATCTGGGAAAACCCGTCGGATGTCGCGCTGGGCCGTTTTCAGTAAATTCCAAAATAGTTTGAATGTCAGTTTTTTGTCAAAATGTTTTTTTTCATTAAATTATTATTCTATAACATCTTTTCTCTTATCTCTGAAAATATCTTGGCAAAATTCCCTTGTTTAGTGCAGAAAAACAGCGATAGTGTCAAGCTGAAAATACTCTCTTTCTCTAATGCATTCTATGCGACCATTTTCTCTAACGCCCGGCAGAGGTGAAAAAAACAAAAAAAACAATCGCCGTATATCCCACACACCTGTCCGTCTCTTAACACTACAAAGATAGTTTACCTATAAAATAAACCACATAACATGTACAGTGAATGCGTATTAGTGCGCATTTCGCGCCAATCCTGTTTTAAAAAAAAGAGTGCCAAGCGTCCCGACGGTGACCGTTATAAAACCTGTTTTTCTCAAAATTCCGTTCCAGAAAATCATAGCGATCGGCCGACTTCAGATAAACATAACTTTTGCTACCAACAAGCTATGATAAAAATAAAAACAGATTTGGAAAGGGCTTGATACCAGCTTCCATATTATATCAAAACCTGTAATAGGTCAAATTTCACCATGTGGTGGGTTTTCCCAGATCGCATCACATATGACAAACGCGACAGCGACTACAAAAATCTTGTTAAAAGAGAACTGTTATGGAGTGGTATTGCAGAGTATAGACTGTTATGGAGTGGTATTGCTGAGTATATACTGTTATGGAGTGGTATTGTATTTCTGTTTTACATTAAGCGCCATCTAATGTCAGGGAATGAATTTGCATGTTCACTCGGCTCATCGTCAGCGAAAATCGCTTGGGTGTGAACACAAAAAACGCGTTGAAAAACGCTGGCGAATAACGCGCGCCGATATTCGTCCCGGTGTGTACGGGCCTTAAGGCTCGCGGTAAAAGCACTGCCATATCACTGTTTGTATCAGAAGTGTATCAATCCCATGTCGTTTTTCACCACAAATTGTGCTGTTAAACACGATTATTTTAAAACTAAGTTGAAATAATACGGCAGAAGCAAATACGATGTGTTAACAGCCTCGTAGCTCACAGTAGGGGATTTAAGGTTTAGAAGTTAAAAATCTGTTTCCTTATGGAGAAAACGAATGCCGTTTTTACTTCCAGAACCCGACTGTTGCACTCGCCTTGACTCGGGAAGGCGGGGTTCAGAGAGACCGAATCTTCGATCGAAGCGTTTCAGACACTGTGAGGAGAGAACTGATGCTACTCTGTATATTATGAGAAATGTATTGTAGGAGAACTCGGAAACAATAATAGGGGCACTTTAAACTATTACCCCAATGTAAAATATGTGGTTACAGCTTTCCAAAGTACAAATGTTATTTATTGTTACCAACTGTAACCGTAAAAGGCTACATTAATTGGGCCATGTTACACGGAGTATCTATACTTTTAAAATGAATAGATAATATAAATAATTCTGGTAAATTTTGGTATTATCACTAGTTTTGTGTGCCTTACAACATTAAATTATATATATATATATATATGTCACAGGTTTATTCGGGTTTAAACATGAGTGCACAAGTGTCTGATGTTTAATTAATACTAATGAATAATTAAATAAAAGTAATTATAACCCATATAACATGTTCCTGGGGTAAAAAACTCACATGGCAGCGTTTCCTGCGAATGTCCCGCCAAACGACTGTTCCATCAAATGCTATTTCACCGGTTTCACTTTGACTCTGAATGTGACATTGAACTATTTTCTTTCTACAGTGAATCGTAATAACTATAAATGTAATGCTTATTCTACATGGGGCTCTGATTATGAGTTTTGATGCTTTTTATCGCTGGATCAGTTGAACTCTTGACCGATGCATGCCTTCGTTTGTGATGCGCTTCATTGTGATGCATGAATGAACAATATGCTTCATATGACATCACGCTCAGATTAATTTCTCTGAATGTTTACTGCCTACAGAACGGTGCTGTACGCTTGTTCACTGACATGCAGAATTAAACTCCTATATGAATGCTATGCTATCTGGCGATTATGCATTATTGTTTGGTTTTTTTGGCGGCTCAACACACTCACATTGCCCTAAACATTAGTAAGTTTGTAGTCCTTGATGGCAGCAGCAACTTAGTAATAAAATGTAATGTTGATTTGAGGCTCTTTTCTTGCTTTGGATCAACAGTTAAATGAATAAATAATAGAAATATTCATTATCAACACATGATTTTTATTCAGTTTAGTCTGTTAACAGGTAAAAAAAAAATATCTGTAAAATAAGCCATGTCAAATATATTGATTTCTATAGTTTCAATTTGCAATTTATTTCATATATATTTGTATTTGTGTGTGCAGAGGATGCGTTTCAAAGTTTATACATGGAGGACAAATTTGCTTTGTATAAAAGTCCCGAGAATTGAGTTATATTTTTTACAAAACTTCTTGGGAAACTTGTTCAGAGGGATTAATAGTTCATAAATAGCGAAGGTGAGACTGGTAATATATTCAAACTTATTTAAAATAGATATGATATCAAATATATAGTATGTCATTATAGTATCTATTTCCATTTAGATAGCTAGTTAAAGTCACCATGAAATCAAAATTGCCAATACTTAATTTTTTTATTGCATTATATTGTGATATAATATGATTTATCTCTTCTCTGATGACGAGGGCGGGGCAACCTGTCAATCACATGAGATCCACCAATAGCAAACCACACCCATCCAATCAATTCCCCACAGACAAAATCAAGCCCCGCCCACATTTGTTCTTGTTTGTTAAGCGTTTTCACTCGGATATACGTCACAATAGGGAAGAAAAGACTGTCGCAACTTGCGTTTCATGTCAACTTTAGGTGCTTATCTGTACTTTGGGGGCTAAATTGCTGGAATAAACATCACTAAACATCTTCAAACCTATAATAAGCCTTAGATAAACGCATCAGACGTCTATGATATGTCCTTATTTAGATGCAGCAGCTAAGTGTTTTAGTCTTTTTTAGGATTAGATGTAGTTTTATTTTATTAATAGCAATATATATGAAAGGGAACATGCATGAAGAGGGTAGTGTGACTAGTTGTGGTGCCGACGCTCATTGCAGGACTGCTCCCAGTTTGTCCAGCGCCTTCAGGCCTTTCTCCTCGTACTCGGCTCGCGACAGCCAGAAAGACTCTTTATCTTTCATGATGTTGGCCAGCACTGCACCACCCATGAACACCATGTGTTTGCGGCGCGGAGGGTCTTCGATGCGGATTTTAAATTTCTGTGGTGGGAGAGAAGAAGCAACTTGCTTGAAGAAAAAATCATTTAAAACTATATTCAAGAGTTGCATTTCTGACAGATCTATTTTGATTACGCAATATTTAAAGGTTCCTTTAATGTGTGCCAGTATCTTCATTTACATGCTTTTCAAAGGCCTTTGTGATGTAAAACTGGTCATCTAGGGCATCATGTATGAATGTTTCGCTCACAAAAATTGAGTTTTGGAAAAGTGCCTTCACTAGATGTCAACCAATTATGGATTTAGCATTTTCTGATAATTAGGGTGTATAAAAAAATTAAAATAAAAAGATGATTTCCAATTTATCAGTCAACACTGTTTTATGAGATACATTTACTTGAATGAAATATAAGGACTTCAGAGAAATCTTGAATTAAGTATTATTTCCCCATGTGTTATGTCGGTATTATTTATTTACTATTATACTATTTATTCATATTTGGAATAAGCTTTTATTTTAAAATTATTTTCAGTTTTCATTTAAAACCTTTTTTTTTTTTTTTTTTTTTTTTTGTGCTTTTATTATGTATTGAAGCTTTTATGCTTTTTAGGATAATTTTATTAGTATTTGTTTTCTTTTAAATGTCTCTAGGGTTATTTAATGTTTATTTAAGTTTTATTATATTCCTACACAGCTTTAAGAATATTTCAGTCAGTTTCCAAAGCAACATTTCTAATTTTCTTTTTTAAGTTTTTTAAGCTTAAGTTTTTCATCTAATATTTATATTTTATTTCAGCTTTTATTTCAATGAATTAAAATGTATTAATTGTAATAGTTTTAGTTAACAATAACACCACCACCAGCCATTAGTCTTTTCTTGTTTTAAGCGCAAATCAAGCAAATTTTAGTTTTATGCTTAAAACAAGAACAAAGAATAAAAATAAGTTTTAACTGAGTCTTCATATTTCACATACTTTTGATTCTCGAGTAAATGCATCTTGTTTTAAGGGTGTCTAGATGTTTTTACAGGGTGGAACAAGACAGAAATCCCAGCATAGGAGTTAGCATTAGCGTAAGGGCTTACGGAGAGTTTGTCGGTGTCTCCCTTCAGCACTCTCTCCAGATACAGCTGCTTGATCTCTCGCTCCAGACGGGACGGGAGCCCTGGGTACATGGTGGTTCCTCCGGACAGGACGATGTGCTTGTAGAAGTCCGACCTGCAGACGGACAGTAAGACATGAAGCTCACAGACACCCTTGAAGGAACATTTCAGGTGGAAACCAATTTCATTTCTATCATAAACAACTGTGACATGCTGTAGATGACCTCAGAAGAAATGACTTTTATCTGGAATATTAATAAAATAACAATTAATAAATATATACTTTTATTAAAATGATAGCTGTGCTGAGTAAAGTCTCTTCAAAAGGTCTTGCACATAAAAAAAAAACTGGTCTTATTTTCCAGTATAAGTATCGAAACATTCTTAACTTTGAGTGTTGGTCAAAAAATTACTGAATTTTTCGTTTCTTTTCTTTTTTTATTTTTTTTTATTAAATGATTGTGCTATATTTTATTCTGATAATGTTTTTTGATTTAATATTTAGTATTTTTAGGTGATTTTATGGTACTAAATTATAATTACGCTGTATTTATAATCCATTTATTCACTTTTTTGAGCATAGACCTGAAAATGAAATTTCCAACTTAAACTGTCATAAATCTTGAATGCTTTGGAGCACAGACTGAAGTTTGGTCTCTTTTTAAAGGAAACACGTGTCAGATTATTGCTGAAGTGAAAAAACGTTTAAAAAAAACTGAACTTGAACTTCGTATTTTGAGCACTTCTTGCGTTGTTGTTGTTTTTGCCTCTTTATGATGACTCGCTGAATTTTTGTCCTAATTTGTAAGTCGCTTTGGATAAAGGCGTCTGCTAAATGACTAAATGTAAATGTAAATGTGTAAATGTAAACTTGAAAAAAGTTATAACATTTTACATTTATTGTTATAAAAAACCATTTTCAATTTTTCAATTAAATATTCATTTTCCAAAACACATTTTACTCTACAGCTGTGAGAAAATCAAACCAATAAATCTAAATAAGTTGTGTTCCAAATTTGAGGTTGATATCCTAAAACATGAGCTTTTAGTAAGAATTTGTTTGGCTGCAGTACCAAACGTTTCCAATAGGGGAAATTCCCTCCCATTCATTTCCAACCACGAACAATACAAGCGTGACTCATTTTTCAGGACCTTTTTTTGTGTGTGCGTGTTCACAAAGCAAGTGCCAAATCCTGTACCAAGTTTCATACCAATTTGATGAAGTAAAAAAAAAAAAATAATAATAATAATTTCGGTCAAAACCCAGAGGGTTAATCAAGGTAAAATATTTTTACAGCAAATCACACTAAGTAAAGGTTTTTTTTCTTCTAGAGTGTAGATGGAAATGTATGGAAGCTTGTTTCCGCCACGGAATAAAACAGTTTAAAAGATAATTGCAAATTTTATGTCGCAATTCCGACTTTTTTTGCTCATAATTCTGACTTTGTCATTCTGAATTGTTTTCTCAGTATTGTGAGATATTAATTCACAGAAGCGAGATTTAAAGTCCAATTCTGTGAGGAAAAAAGACTGAAGTTTTTTTTCCCCGCAATTTCGAGTGTATATCTCGCAATTCTGACTTTATAATTAGCAGCTACGAGTTTATAGCGCACAATTCTGATGTAAACTCTCAATTGTGAGAAAAAAAGTCCGAATTGTGAGATTTTTTTTTCTTTTCTGTTCTGTGGCAGAAACAAGCTTCCATAAAAATGTCTCCTAACTTGTTAGTTGAAAAACATTTGCAGAAAAAATCTGGCCAATTACTGGCTATAAGGTTTGCTCAGAGCTCAGGCATTAAACATCTCCTAATTGACACTAGTGACAGTGTTGAGTTGTTCTGACCTGAGGTCGATGTCCGCAGCCTGGATGGTGTTGAAGACCAGCTCGGCCACACCGACTCCCTCCACATTAATGAGATGAGGCTGGAAAAGAGCCTCCGCTGCTCCGAACCTCTCGCCTCCCACCATTATCATCCGTCCATCTGGTAACTGCGTGCGGGAAAGGTCAGTAAAATCGTTTATATGCTGTGAGGAAGGCAGTCCAGTTTTAAGTCCACATTTTCTCTAGTCCCCCTGTAGTCAATCATTTTATCTCTTAAAACTCATCTTTGATCACCAAATTGACATATTTAAAAGTTTTTTCCTTGAAAAAAAAATGTAACTACTCGACACCTTTTCCTCATTTAGTATACGCGGTTCTATGAATATGCAAATGAGCCCCGCCTCCACTCACTCACTCAGCTCAGAGATCCACTCATTGACGATCACACGTTGATCTGATTGGTTACAAGGTAGTAAACGAGGCTTCGTTATTTCATAACTGCTTCGAAAGTTTCTACATTTTAATGGGTCGACGACTATAAGGTTTTTATCTGATCTCTGATCAGTTTTATATAAAGTTGTAGACATTTGTAATGAGGAATGACACATTGTGTGATAAAAAAGAAGAGTAGAGTTGATTGTCTTTTATTGGCCTGACTAACCACACCCACTATAAAACACCCACAAAAACACATATAATACAGACACTTCCTATTTAATGGTATTTGATGATTTGTATATTCCATTTGATAGATTAATCTTTCAAGAAAACATGTAAAAGGTGTTTTTATGAGGCTGTTTTCCCTGCATTTACACAGTTTGACCAGCAGGTGTCGCCGGCGTGCAGCGTTTCGAGTGCTTCAAATCAGTGAATCATTTTGCAAAGCAATCGGTTCAATTGATTCAGTGTTTCGAAAAGCTTCGTTTCTCCCATCACAAGTAGGAAGATACATTGACAAAAGAAACAATGTAATGCATATGCAATAGAAAACGGTTGCCAGCTTGTTTTTCCTCAAGACTTTTAAATGGAAACACAGTATACCAAACTTTGCATAGTTTTGTTCATGCAACCTGTCCATAGGTGTACTTTGTGTGACTTATTTTCATTAGTTGTAAGTGTATTACCGTGTAGGACTCCACCAGGACGGTAGTCTCGTTGGCCAGTTTCTGTTCCTGCTCGATGTTGTAGCCGACAAAACAAGGTTTTGTGGTTGAAGACGTAGCCTCGCATAAGCAAAAGCTGAATAAACGGAAAATCGGCTTTTCAACAATTCTAGATGACTCTTTTTGGTCTTTTTTTAACCAGACCACAACTGATAATTGCTCAGACTTGCTCTTGAGTGATCTTTTAATTATTTTTAAATAATACAATAATTCTATATCTAGCTTTTTAATATCCATTTTAAGAAATGAGTCTGCAAAATAGACAGTTGAACAAAATGTTCCAGGTTCAGTAGGAGTTTAAATGGTTAGTTCACCCAAAAATGACAGTATCACAGTTTCCATAAAAATATGAACTGTTTTCAACACTGATAATAATCAGAAATGTTTCTTGAGCATCAAATCATCATATCAGAATGATTTCTGAAGGATCATGTAACACACTGGAGTAATGATGCTGAAAATACAGCTTTGATCACAGGAATAAATTACATTTTACAATATATTCAAATTGAAAACAGCTATTTAGAACTGTAATAATATTTCACAATATTATTCTTTTTACTTAAAAAAAAATATTTTGAAAAACACAGGTGTCCAAAATAACATTGGACCCCATTGACTTTCATTGTATGGCCATTTTTCAAAGTATAAAAATGGTTTCATAAGGAAAAAAAAAAATGATGTCATTTTTTGGAATGAACTAAGTGCTGAATCTGTAACATTGCTCATTCCTTAGTTTCCATGGTGATAACAGAAGGAGAATGTCACCTTAATCAGATAGCGCGTGATGTCCCGTCCTGCGATGTCGAGCCGGCGCGTGAGGTGAGGCAGAGAGAAGCCCTCGTACACGGGACAGATGTGAGTCACACCGTCTCCCGAGTCGATCACCACACCGGTTAACAAACCTGCCGCAGGAACACAGCACAAGTCAACCACGTTCATCTTCAACACTCAGGGCCCTATCATACACCCCGAGCAAAGCAGCGCCAGGGGCGACGCAAGGGTTTTTTGATAGTTTCAGCCCGACGCAGTTATCATTTTCACGTCCTGCGCCACGTTGTTTAAATAGCAAATGCATTTGCGCCATCTGTTGGTGCTGGTCTGAAAACGAGGTGTGTTCTGGCGCATTGATAGTGCGTTGCTATTTTGAGGCAACAGAAATAGACTGAGCCATTGACCAACTGAAACCTGCTCTAAAGTCAATGGAACACTGTTTTTTTGTCATTTAAAGAGCGCGTTAGTAATGTGCGCCTATAGGCGGGTCCACAGCGCACATACACTCTGCTTATTACACACACTGGGACACAAACTAGCCAAATAGCCTATTAAAAATAAAAGGATTACAATGGATTAATATTGTGTACATAAAGATATGGTGGATTCCGGATTGTCCCGTAGATGGTCTGCTCGCCCGCTTTAACCTCGCGCACGAGCAGATCCGTTTCCTCTCCGGAGACGCGTTCAGTCTTTCCACTATCAAATTCCGCCATGTAAATAGTGAACTGGCTTTTAAGGGAATGAGAGATGAGACTCTGATTGGTTTAACGCACGTAAATCCCAAAACACACCCATTACTCATTAAGAGAATATGGACAACACTTTTAGACCATGCGCCGGGAGCGCCGACCATTTTTCCCGTCGTTAAACTAGCAAAGGTGGTTTCGGACTCGCCCTAGACTGTCAGTCCAAATCCGATTATTATGCAAATCCGATTGGAATCCGATTGAGCATCATAATAAATGAGCAGCCTGTGTCATGGCCTTCCACACAATCGCTTGGAGGGGAAAATTTCAAAAATGAGGTTTCAGGAAAAAAAACTGCTCTCATGTTATTAGGCAGACTCAACGTTTGACATTTGCTCCTTTCATAGACACAATATAACTGTGAGATATAATAATGTCTAAATTAAGAATAAATGTGGAGGTGGCATTATGAATGTGGATAGCTGTTAAATTATTGATTAAGTCAAGTCAAGTCAAGTCAAGTTTATTTGTATAGCGCTTTTCACAATACAGATTGTATCAAAGCAGCTTCACAGTATTAAATTAAAATAATACAACAAAGTTTGTTTCAAGAGGAATTTATTGATTGATAAAATTCAATTAAATATCCCCAAAATATCCCCAACTGAGCAAGCCAAAGGCAACAGTGGCAAGGAACCGAAAAACTCCATCAAGTGACCTAATGGTGTCCTAAAACTCCATCAGGTGACCTAATGGAGAAAAAAAACCTTGGGAGAACCCAGGCTCAGTCGGGGGCCAGTTCTCCTCTGGCATTTATGAGCTAGAGGCCGGATTGTAGTTTGAACTGTAGGATTATATGAATGCCTGGCTGAAGAGATGCGACTTTAATCTAGTTTTAAACTGGGAGAGCGAGTCTGAGCATTAACAAAAACATCGCTGTAGCTCAACTGGTAATGCATTTTGCTGTATTTTTATTGTATTTGATATGCGCCCTGCACTTTAGACCATGTGCTTAGATGGTTAAAATAGGGCCCGTAACCCTGAGCGTTACCCTGAGCGTAGAGCGTCAGCACGGCCTGGATGGCGATGTAGATGCCATGGAACTGGTAGGTCTCGAACATGACCTCTGCGATCTTCTGCCGGTTCTTCACCGGGTTCAGGGGCGGCTCCGTCAGCAGGACCTTGCTGTCGGGGGGGCTGATGTTGAGCCGCTGCGGGCCGAACGTGTGGTCCCACAGGTGCAGCATGTCCTCCCAGCTGCGCACCATCCCGTTCTCCATGGGGTACGAGATCTCCAGCATGGAGCGGCACTCGCTCGCCTCGTCGCCCACCATCAGGTCCTGAGAGGCAAAGGGGCGACTTCAGTGTTAAACAAGAACAACTTATATATAAAGTCCCCCTGAGGTCAATCAGTTTATCCCTTAAAACTCATCTTTGATCACCAAAATGACATATTTAAATGTTTAAAAAAAAAGTAATCATGCCTTAAAATATCTTGAATGTAACTCGACACCCTTGCCTCATTTAGTATTCACAGTTCTATGAATATGCAAATGAGCCCCGCCTCCACTCACTCACTCAGCTCAGAGATCCACTCGTTGACGATCACAAGTTGATCTGATTGGTTACAAGGTAGTTTGTGACGTCAGAAACACCAGCGATTTCAAAGCGTGTTTTTGAGACTGTCTTTGGTTCACTGCAGTTTTAAGCAGAAAATACTCAGCAATGGTGTCGACTTATGAATTTACACATGACTTGTCTTAAAGCATATTTAAAAAACAGCACATAGACATATAAACAACATTAAAAGCTTGATTTTAACCACAGGGGGACTTTAAACATTTTTCTTTGACTTTAAGAAACAGAACCTCAGGGTTCTGTCCTGGGACCGATTATTTTCCTTCTGTACATACTGCCTCTAGGACAGATAATCGGCCAGTTCACTGATGTTTCTTATCATTTGTATGCAGACGACATTCAGTTGTACTGCCCTTTTAAGCCTACTGAGTTATATAAACTGTCTTCTTTAAAGCTGCCGTCGGCAACATTTTTTTGATCATATTCAGTGAAATTGACACTATAATCCGACAGAACAACATAAATAAGATGGTTTTAGAAAAAAACCCGAGCTTCTAACTCCACCTGGAGCGTGTTATTTGTTTTGCAAAAATCCACCGCTCCCGGATCATCGGGTCCAATCAGCGCAGGGGGGTGTGAGATCTGACTGTCAATCACAGGTCGTGCACACGCCACAGATCCCCCCTCACTCGCGCACGTTAATATCACATGCACACGCCACGCCTGAAGTTCGCCTGGAGATTGCATGAAGCGTGATGGCGGAGAGAAAATCTACTAACAAGCTTCCAATTCCTCGGTTATTGCTATCTATGGATAGATTAGCCAGGGCAGCCTACCTCCGAGTCCATGGTGTTGATAGATGCTGAAGAGAAGGACTCGTTCACAGAAAATCAGGTACACACGCACAGTGACGCACTGACGAGCACGACCTCGATGGGAGGGTGCTCGCTGGTAGTGGGGAGGGGCATGAGAGTTGTAAACATTCAAAATTTTGGCTAATCGACCCAATCTGCCAGACTTGCCGACGGCAGCTTTAATCAACTGTCTGAGTAGTATTAAGCAGTGGCTAAATGATAACTTTTTACTCCTGAACTCAGCTAAGACTGAAACACTAATCATTGCCCCTGAGCAAAGCATCCCTCAGATAAAACAACATATCGTTGCCTTAGGCTCGTCTGTCCAGCCGAGTCTCAGGAGCTTAGGTGTTATTTTTGATTCTGCCCTGTCCTTGGAGAAACACTCGAATCAACTTATTAAAAACTGTTTCTTTCAATTAAGGAACATTTCTAAAATAAGAGCCCTGGTGTCAAAGGACAAACTGGAGATGATCATTCATGCTTTTATTTCATCTCGCTTAGACTACTGTAACAGTCTTTTTATTTGTCTTAATAAGAAAGATTTTTGTCGCCTCCAGATTGTCCAGAATTCTGCTGCAAGGCTTTTAATCCACACCAGTAAAAGGGCACACATCACACCTATCTTAGCTTCACTTCATTGGTTACCAGTGCAATTTAGAATGCACTTTAAAATTTTGGTTCTTACTTTTAGAGCCCTACAAGGACAGGCGCCCCCTTACATCTCTGACCTGATACAGCTGCGTACGTCCACACGTAGTCTGAGATCGACAGGTCAGAGACTTTTAGTTGGCCCCCACAAACTAGAGGGGACCGTTTGTTTCAAGCTGTGGCACCTAGGCTGTGAACGCATTGCCTCCTTCCATACGCTGCTTGGATTCAGTGGAAAATTACACAGCGGTCTTATGTGTATTTCTGTTTATTTCTGTTTTATTTTTTGCTTTTGTTATTCATTTTTTGATTATGTATTGTAATGTATTTATAAATGTTGTGTATTCCTCTATTTGTTGTTAAGCACTTTGTGATTTTTATCTGTGAAATGTGCTATACAAATAAATTTTACTTACTTACTACTTACTTAAAAACAGAATTCATCTGTGAATTCCATTAATTGTATATTCTGAGACTGAGTATATAGTTTCTGCAGCAAAAATAATGAATCTTACTCGGATCAAATTGTACAGCTATCAACAATCTTAAAGAATTTCAAGTTTTATGTTATATATTTGGGAACTATAAATCTATATTAGAGTAGTTCATAATGGCAGTGTTTATATTTTTATATTTAATATTATTTATTTATTTTAATTCTATTATACTGCTATATATATATATATATATATATATATATATATATTATATATTATTATTATTTAGAGTAAGGAACTTAAATAAAAGATACAACTGAGGGATAGAAATAACTTAAATAATAATTTGAAAATATTCATAAATAAATTAGAGATATTTTTACAGGTTTCTTGTTAAATGACAGTGTTTGTCAGTGTTATTTTCTTATTATTTATATACTATTATATTTTTATTAATGTTTTTAATTTACTTTTATTTTAGATTTTTATTTTAGATTTTTAGTTGAAGTTTCAGTTATTTTATGTGCTTTTCACATTTTTATTTCATGTTTGTCTTTTAGGTTTATATATATATATATATATAGAGAGAGTGAGTGAGTGAGTGAGTGAGTGAGTGAGTGAGTGAGTGAGTGAGTGAGTGTGATTTTGTGTGTGTGTGTGTGTGTTATTTCAGTTTTAGTCTTTTTTATTTAACATAAATTTATTTCAGCTAGTTAGTAACACAACATTTCATTTAATATTACGTTTTTCATGTGTGTATACGTACTGTGTGTGTGTGTGTGTGTGTGTGTGTGTGTGTGTGTGTGTGTGTGTGTGTGTGTGTGCATATATACAGAACCTATATTGTTTTTTGTTTTGACCGGATAACTCACCTTTATCTCTATATTCCCAACTTTTATATCTGACCGAATGATGGGACGTCCCACCAGGGCTGGGAAGATGTGTTCTGGGAAATTGGAGCCAGCGAAACCACACTTGACAAACTGCAGACAGTGTGTGAGAAGATGACGAGTGAGTAGCAAGAAAAGATCAAACTCAGCTCTGCTTTACATTTCAGGTTTATAAGGACATGTATTTGATGACTGCACTGAACTATCTGAGATGAGCCCGTTTTGAAGAACTGCATCTTCCCCAACTCCCTCTCAACTTCCCTATTTCATTTCAGGTCAGGAACCTTCACACTAAAGCACACCAGAGTTTAAAGCACTTCCTCATTTGTGACCAATAACTGTGTATCTTTTGCCCTGCCACCTTTTAAGGTGAAGTAAGTGTTGTTCCTGGCCAGACGTGTTCAGACAGATAGAAGCAATGAAGCAATGCAACAGGTCTCCGCACGAGCGCAAGTCAGGCATTCAGCGCATGCAGACGCAACACTGATTTCTTACATCTCTTTTAACTTTTAAAAAATGGAGTTCAAATCGATCAAAACAGTTTTCGAATCAAAACAACTTCCCTTTATCACTCATTTAACCACAAATAGTGTTCTTCCATAAATGTTCAATCAGCAATTTTATATACAGTTTTATCCCCGTTATGAATGACGTTTCCAGAATACTTTGTGAATGTCTTACCCCAGTGCCATTGTCACACACGACCACTTTCCTCCCGTCGCTGTCCATGCCGCAGTGTTTTCAGATGCTGTGCACACACACATACACACACACACACACACACACTCGGGCTGTTCTGCTGAAGTGAGGTCAGAAACAAAGGGGCCGGTTTCCCTGAGGAGGAACAGAGGGACTCCGCCTCGTTCACTGACAGGAGAGGAATCCCAAAACAAAAAATAACAGAGCTACACTACTCAAATATATCATTTAATGCAATAATGCAAACATTTTTACAGTAAAAAAAACCTGTTCATTATAAGTCACCTTATTTCATACAGTTACATTTTAAAAGGCAATACATGCTATTTAAATAACTGTAAAATATGGTGAAATTTTATGCATAAAAAGAATTGCTTACCCTATTGAGAATATGTACATCCTATTTAATAAAGCAATGCATATCATTTTATAGTAAAATAAAAAGTGGAATTCCAAAGGCCGGTATCACTGCTACTGATGTGTGTACACATGAAAATGATTTTTTCCCCCAGTTTTAAACATTATAGGCAGCCATTCAACATTACAGTATTTTTGAAAGCTATCAATTTTTAACAATTATTAGGCTTCAAAAAACTTTTAATTTAAGTGAACTTAAAACGATCCTCACATAACCCCATAATAAATGTCATATTTGCCTGTTCCCCTCTGTAACACGCAGGAAATATACAGAAATGGAGTTATCAAACAGTCTGCACTGCGTAAGTTATGAATTAAATATAGATTAATCCTTATTGAAGCAACAAAAGTTCTTTAGTCAAGAGCAGGGAGTCATTTTCTCTGTTCCCTTTATTCTTTGCTTAACATTTATGACAGAAAGAATTAGTGGCTGCTGTCCCTTTAAGACCTGACGCACATCACGCGAGTCTGAAGCGCGTCTCATTCTCTCACAACTGCATTATTCTTTGTTTGATAATTGTTAGTAAACTCATTTTGGGCTCTTAGATACTATGCAGTACACCCGAGGATGCAGTGTTGAAGCCTGGTTGCGGAACCACCAGGTCCATGTTTTACAGTCTTGATTACTGTACGGTACAACCAGGCACATTAGGATTTTACCATTCCATTGTTTTGCTCTGTTAATATAGCATTGTTCCAAAACCTTAAAGGGATACTCCACTTTTTTTGGAAATAGGCTCATTGTACAACTCCCCCAGAGTTAAACAGTTGAGTTTTACCGTTTTCGAATCCATTCAGCCGATCTCCGGGTCTGGCGGTACCACTTTTAGCATAGCTTAGCATAGATCATTGAATCGGACAGGACCATTAGCATCTCTCTCAAAAAAATTACTAAAGAGTTTCAATATTTTTCCTATTTAAAACTTGACTCTTCTGTAGTTACATCGTGTACTAAGACCGACGGAAAATGAAAAGTTGCGATATTCTAGGCTGATATGGCTACTATACTCATATCATTACGCCTGCTGGACTCATGGTACGACAGCAAAGTTTATTGATTATTACGCAGGAATGAGAGTATAGTTCCTAGCCATATCAGCCTAGAAAATCGCAACTTTTCATTTTCCGTCGGTCTTACATGATGTAACTACAGAAGAGTCAAGTTTTAAATAGGAAAAATATCGAAACTCTTTGGTCATTTTTTTGAGAGAGATGCTAATGGTCCTGTCCGATTCAATGATCTATGCTAAGCTATGCTAAAAGTGGTACCGCCAGACCCAGAGTTCAGCTGAATGGATTCGAAAACGGTAAAACTCAACTGTTTAACTCTGGGGGAGTTGTACAATGAGCCTATTTCCAAAAAAAGTGGAGTATCCCTTTAAGCTTCCCACAGTACATTTAAGGTGTTTTTTCTTGTTTTTTTTTTTTATAGATGCAGATGCATTTTGAAAAAGCTCTAGCATGTTTTAGCCAAACTAAGCTACATCTGGAAAGAAGCGCATTATTCTTAGTTTGATTAGCCCATGACTGTTGTTATACTTGTTTTGGGCTCTTAGCTACAGTGTGTAGTACACCCCGGGAAGCAGTGTTGAGGCCTGGTTTTAGTACCACCAAGTTTTACAGTTTTGATTACTGTCCAGTGTCCAGTACTAGGCACATTTTACTAGTCAACGTGTTAATATATATCTTACATTGTTAATAAATCTTGACATCCCCATGGCACATTATGATGAATTTTTAATTTTGGAAACTCAGTGCCATTTTTTTCTAGCCACACCTGTGCAGTGCATTCATCTGTTGAATAAAATGTCAGAATTTAACAGGCTTATAGTTTTTTTATGAAAATATATTGTTAATGTTTACAATAGTAAAGTGAAATGTCAACAACAAATACATTTGATAATTGTTTATTTCTTTACTAATTTGTTTGTGAAGTCATCCAGGTCATGGTTAACCAAGAAAGGTTGAAATCAAGGGCAACTGGACTGGCTAAGGTTTCTTGAAGACGTTTCACTTCTCATCCAAGAGGCTTCTTCAGTTGTGATAGCTCAATCTTCTTCAATGGTAGTTGTTCAGTCAGAACTAAATAAGCCTCTCAGATGAGAAGCGAAATGTCTTCAAGAAACCTTAGCCAGTCCAGTTGCCCTTGATTTCCACTTTACTTGGTTAACTGTAATTTATTTTATTAATACATATAGATTTAGAACATAGAAATTACAATTTAACTTAATGTAAAAAGAATATTTACAATAATCACATTCCATTAACTTTATATCAATATAAAGTACTTGAGTTGATTGAACATGAATAGTCTGAGTTGTTTAAACGTGAATAATCTGTGTTGATGGAACACAAGTGTGTAAGGCTACGTTCACACTGCTGGGCTTAATGCTCAATTCCGATTTTTGCAATAATGCTCGATTTTTTTGCAAGGCCGTTCACATTTCCAATTATATGCGACCTTTTGTGATCTCCTGTGTGAACGTGAAATGACCCAGAAGTGACCCGCATGCGCAGAAGAGTACTCAACGGTCAACGACGTCACTTGTTGTTTGCGGAAGTAGCTAAACTTTAACTGTGATTCTCTCACACACACACACACACACACGAGCGCGCGCAGCGACCGTTACACAAGAGCCAGACAGCAGCCGCTGACCTATCTAATATCAGATTCAGCACAAATAAGTTAACATAACGTATATATAATGGGCGTCGGCTTTTTTTATTAATTTTTTTTTATTAACGGGCTCGTCGAGGTCGACCCGTTCGGCAGATTTACCTCAGCTCGACGAATATGCAGTCCGTTTTCAAACCGACGACTACTTCAACGCAGAATTATGACGTTTTTCGCGTATCAATGACGTGCGGGTCGGATACATGCGACCTGGCCGTTCAGACTGAAGTCGCATTTCAAAAGATCGGATATGTATCGGATTTGGGACCACATACCCAAGTGGCCTGGGTCGCATTTGAAAAGATCGGATCTGTGTCGTTCAGATTGTCATGAAAAGATCAGATACAGGTCGCATATGGGCAAAAAAATCGGAATTGGGTCGTTTCAGCCTGCAGTGTGAACGTAGCCTTAGTGGCTACCAAAGCAAACAATTTGTGTGCAACCAATGTCCACTATTCAATTGAGTAAATCCAATGAATAATTTTTTCAGTGTGTTTATGTTAATTTAAGATTTAATTGAACTCATTTAAGACTGCTCTTATGAGGATACTCGACAAAATGGACAAAAAAATGTGTGTTATTGTTTGTTCAAGCACGAAAGAGAACTCGATGCTAGTGCGCGTCTTTCTGTGCGTTGTGTGTGTGTCTCATATAGACGGACATTCACAGGTCTCTATTATCTTATCGCGCTCGAATGGTTTAAAAGCATTTGCATGAATAAGAGCGTGATCATATAGCTAATGTAACGTTAGCTTAAAGGATGACAGAAAAAAACGGATGCTGCATTAATAGCGTAAAATGTTTTAACACGTTGAACTGGAAATAATGATTTGCGTGATTGGTGGAGACTGGGCTAATTTGCATATTCATGAAGCAAGGGTGTAACATTTAAGCTATTTTAAGGCAGGAAGAAATTATATTCACAGGAAAAAAATTTGTAATTTTGAAAATATGAAAATATTTAAATATGTAATTTTGATTAACAAAGATGAGTTTTAAGGGACAAAATTATTGACTGCAGGAGGACTTTAAATTACTGTAAAATATGTTGAAAATGAGAATGAATTGCTTCATAATTGAGAAAATGTATAGCCTTTTTAACAAATGAATACCTACCTTTTACAGTAAAATACATGCTATGAGTTTCCTTATCATTTACAGAATAAAATATATATTTAACAGTGCAAAACATAATTTTAGAATAAAATATAGTTTAAATGATTTTTTTAGAGGTCAGATTTTCTGCTTTTGTGTTCTACAGAAAAAGCAGGTTGTACATGTTTGTAATGACACGAGAGTCAATAAATTATGACATTTTCTTTTATTGTTAAATTATTTCTTGAAATGTTGATTGAGGTTTTGTAAAGCCATATTATGATTTCATCAATGGCTCATTTAGTTGATGTTAGTGAGTGCCGTAAAGGGGACAAAGGAGGTTTTGAACACACAGCTCTTTGCTTAAAAAATAATTTCATTTATTTCAAAATTGCAAACAACAGACGAATGAAAACAAAACAATCCCGCTCTTGTAACTTCGGTGAGTATGGGTGTGAAAATGAAAAAAACAGCAGACGATCATACAGTCTGACGTCGTCCTCAAAGTGTAGGCACATAAAATGACTTCAGACCGAGACAAGCGATGCCATTCGTTGAAATGAAAACGTACAGAAAGTATGCATAGGTTAATTCAGGAGGTGATGTGTGTCATTTCTACGATACTAAACCACTTTCTCTTAGTGTTAGCAGTTTTGCTGGCGCAGAATTCATAGCATATTTCAAGTTCAGCAGCATTAATATTCCATGACATGCCAGTTAAAGGTATAGCGGAGGATCTTTCCAAATTTTAGATAAAGGCATGCCCTCTCCACTTTTTGAAAAGTTTGATTGATTCACCAGAATGATTGACAATTAGGAGGACCAATAGTATAGGTTACCCACCAGGAAGTAAAACATCCTCCGCTATACCTTTAATCTATGTTCATTCACACTACACTCTTAGAAAAAAAGGTTCAATACCCAGAATGCAACAGTGCAGTCTGGGATTCTACATCGGACTCCATTTTAAAGAACACTAAATGCCCGAAAGGTTTTATATATATAAGGAGAAATGTATTAAATGATTGCATAATACTTTTATGTTTAATGGGTTATTTAATTTTTTTCCAGTGATAAAGTACGTGTACAAGCCGTTTAATTCATAACATCTAATTAAAATTAAAAAAAGAATGAAAAGAAAATGAATGATTCCATATCCAAATGTTCTAAATATGTAACGCCTGACAGAACCCTCGTTTAAGGTTCCATACAGAACCTTTTCTTCTAAGAGTGACATCGTTATATTCCTGTGTAAAACTGTTCAATCCTCATTTAACAACAAAAAAACAAAACAACGCAATGTTAGCGCAAGTAACTCTACGCTATATTCTAATGAAAACATAGAGCAGCAAGTTATTTCTACCTTCCGTTTTCAATGGACATGCAGATCAGACAGTTTCTCTTTCGCGGTTTCGACAGACGTGTGTGTAGTGCTACGAAAGGGAGGACCTAGACTACACTTCATGTACAAAATTTGCATAATATTTCCTGTGTTTGATACGTCTCATATTTTGTGCCACCTGAGTATGGTTAAAAAAAAAGCCAATGATCCCGAAGAGATTGATTTGGCACATGCCTTTAAAGAGGGTGCAGTCTGTTCGATTTCAAGTCTTGAAATCGTAGTTCCTCTTCGGTCCGGGACAGACCAAGCATGAACGAGGGAGCGTGTTTTTGTGTGTGTCAAATCTGGAAGTCCATTCATAAGCTGATTTCTCAGTCTTTCTTTTAAGTGCATCTATACGCTTTTGCCGGGATCCAGACGAGGCGTTCCTCACGACTCGAACTCGCTGTCGCTGCTGACGGAGATGTCGGGCGTGGAGGCCCCGGTCCCCCTCGGCCCCGTGCCCGAGCTGCAGTCGCTGTTCTCCGGGCTCCCGGGACGCCGCGGGGACGAGCCCTGGAGGAGCGTGTGGTGATCCGACGAGGAACATTCGGGAGAGCTACCGGAGGGAAGGAGCGAGGAATCCTGCTGTAGTCTGGGGAGAAAAACAAGAGAAGAATGTTCACTCTAGTCATGGCAAGTCACCTTTATTTATATAGCACTTTTTACAATACAGATCAGCAGCTTTACAGTGACAACAGGAAAATAATGCAACAAAGTTTGTTCCAGAAGAAAATGGCGTCACAGTCCAGCTTAAGTAAGCTCAGTGATGGATCATTTCTGTTGTAAAAAAGTTATTAATTTAGTTAGTTTATATCTATAGCCGCTCTGGAGAAAACAGTGATGTCATCGTCCAGCTCAGTTCAGTTCTCATATAATGGTGTCAGTGCAGGCAGATCAATAATATTGATGAATATTAAATTAAATGCAACTCTATGCTTGAGTCAACATTAAATATATTTGTTATTTAAAAAAGTTCATTAAAAAAGTTATTTAATATTATGTATATATGATATTATAGTATTTATTAATATTTTAAATCAGTTTTTTTATATTTCATTTAAGTTTAAGTTTTAGGAATTTTGTTATGTGCTTTTGTCATTTTTATTAGTAAAAAAAAAAAAATCTATATAGCTTTCATTTCATTTTTTATTTATTCAACTTAAACGTATTTATTTCAGTTAGTTTCCTAGGCAAAAGAAACGTCTAAAGAATCGTTCTTCCATTCTCCCAGGAATCTGAACAGACAACTAAACAAAATATATGTAAGTTACCAGAGGTTCAGGCAAAATGTTAATTGCTGCAGTCTATTTAAAAAATATATATCTAATTAAGTTGAATTAATTATTTGAAATAGTGAATGAATGATTCAATGACTCACTCATAAATACTACTGGATGAATCTGCATTTTTGAACGAATCTCTTGAATGAATGATTCAATTACAAACACATTTTTAACAGTCACTTGTCGCCACCTACTGGTGTAACGATGTAATGATACAGTCTTTTTTTGAAGTTACTTGATCACTACCATAGACATCAGTGTTTATATCCAAACTACACACTTTTATCCCAGTTCTTCTGTGATAATTATTACACAGAATAATGATACTGCGTGGTTGAAAAGAGTTTGTGAAGCTGTCTCAGCGGCAGCATGAACACAGATCTGACTGTTCGCTAGACACAGGCGAATCATTGTCATTTAGGAATAAAATTGCGTGTGTGTTTGAATCGAGATCGCCATGTTTTTCTTTAATCGTGATTTAATCGTGCAGCGATTCATTTCTCCAGTGTACCTGTGATACTGTGTGTTAGTTTGTGTACCTGTTTTTAGCAGATGCCGCTCTGTCCCGCTGTCGTCTGTTCTTGAACCAGTTGCCCACCTGTGTGGGAGTGAGACCGGTGGCCTGAGCCAGATGACGCTTTCTGGAGGGGTTTGGATAGGGATCCTGCAGGTACCATTCCCTTAGGAGACTGCGGGTTCGCTCCTGGAAAACACAGAATCAAGACCACTGTTACTCAGTCCAAAAAGATAATTTTCCTTGCTAACTTCACAGTTACACTAATATTTACAAATTTAGGGTCAGTACACATTTTTTATGTTTTTGCTCACCAAGGCTGCATTTATTTGATCAAAGATACAGTAAATTGTGTAATATTATTATTATTAAGTTGGCTTGGAAAAGCCAACATACTGATATTGTACTTAAGATTATTATTATTATTCTTAGCCAAAATTTCTCCACGCTACTCCTCCTAAACTGTTCAAGCTACAACCACTAAACTCAGACTAGACCTTCAAACTGTTCTGACTCGAGTTGCTTTATCTTTTCAGACTGATCAGACTAACGGTTTTCCTAAAATTGCTGATCAAAACTTGGAAAAATCCCATAGACTTTCATTGCGGAATGTTCAAATTGAGCCAAGACTATTTAAACTTCAACTGTATCCATCAGCTGCCGCTCTATGTACTATTTCTAATTCATTGAGACTCATTTAAGCTTTCTTTCTCTCTTTCTTTCTTGCTTTCTTTCTCGCTCTCTTTTTCTTTCTTTCTTTCTTTCTTTCTTTCTTTCTTTCTTTCTTTCTCGCTTTTCTTTCTCTCTTTTCTTTCTTTCTTTTCTTTCTTTCTTTCTGTCTTTTTAACTAATCATTCTTTCTTTCTTTCCTTCTTTCTTTCTTTCTTTCTTTCTGTCTTTCTTTTATTCTAACTCTAAACTAAATTAAAATTTTGACAGTTGGAGAGGCTCATCAGACTTCATTAGCTGCCATTCTATTTCTAATCCATCGAGACTCATTTTCCATTCTATCTAATATTTCTAATCTATCTATCTCATAACAACCACCCAGGACACAATGGCAACCACCTAGCAACCACCCAGAACAATTATTTGATAATTTGATAGTTTTTCATGTGACGGCAACAAAATATTTTTAATTGTTATAAAAGGATCGAGAAAGACAAAATCAAGTAATAATGTAATACTTCAAACTACTTTAAACTTCTCGTCCAAACTTTTCCAAGCCAACTTAAAGTTTGTCTCGACGAACTTTCGCATCTAGTTATTATTATTATTTAAAATAACAGTTTTCTATGTGAATGTAAACAGTAATTTATTCCTGTGATCAAAGCTGTATTTTCAGCATCGTTACTTCAGTGTCACATGATCCTTCAGAAATCATTCTGATTTGCTGCTCACGAAACATTTCTGATTATTATTATCAATGTTGATTAGCATACGTTGAATCATAAAATCATATTTTTTTCATCTAATTTTTCTAATTAGTTTAAGGCTATTTTGTGGTTATCCAGAAATAATGTCTCACGTTTCCAAGAAACACTGAACTATAATTACCTTTCTGGCCAACCTTGCGAGTTTCACTGGAGTCCTTTAAAAGGCTCAAGACGGATAATAGCATTATATCTTATTATAGCACATTTAAAGTCCCCCTGTGGTGAAAATCCAGCTTTTAATGTTGTTTATATGTCTATGTGGTGTTTTTAATATGCTTTAAGACAAACCATGTGTAAATTCATAAGTCGACACCATTGCTGAGTATTTTCTCCTTAAAACTGCAGAGAACCAAAGACAGTCTCAAAAACACGCTTTGAAATCGCTGGTGTTTCTGACGTCACAAACTACCTTGTAACCAATCAGATCAACGTGTGATCGTCAACCAGTGGATCTCTGAGCTGAGTGAGTGAGTGGAGGCGGGGCTCATTTGCATATTCATAGGAACACACATACAAAATGAGGCAAGGGTGTCGAGTTACATTCATGCTATTTTAAGGCATGAAGAAAAAACGCTTAAATGTGTAATTTTGGTGAGTTTTAAGGGATAAAATGATTGACTACAGGGGGACTTTCAAATAATCAGTGTGCTGGGTGAGATGTATTTAAAGATCGCATTTTTACTCGTCTGCTAATGAGGATCTCGTTTCACTGCAAAAATGTTTTGTCTGACCCCAAAAAAGTACTAAACTGGTTGTATTCAAGTCAGAAATCAAATCCACTGCTTATAGTGTTGATTCACTGCAATAAGCTTCACTAGATGCATTTGTGGTCACGCAATAGTAGATATTTTCATCATAATGTCCTTGGAAATCCGAGCTAAGAAGGGCAGAAGTTGGCATTAGGCTTAAAGCACTGTTCCTGGATCAGGGCTTGTGGAGTCAATCCTGGTTTGTGTGTTAAAGAGCGAGCCATCAGATCTCATTTACCGTCTGCTGGAGTAATCTGTCGACTGGCCAGTGATTAAGGTTCATTTCC
This sequence comes from Leuciscus idus, assembly GCA_021554675.1. NCBI lineage: Eukaryota > Metazoa > Chordata > Actinopteri > Cypriniformes > Leuciscidae > Leuciscus > Leuciscus idus. The sequence goes on from CM038622.1 coordinate 12,434,163, forward strand.
TTGCGGTAGTAACTACTGTAAAGTCACCCAGCACCCGAGCCGCCACGCTGCACGTATTAAAATCCACTTTCCATTGCGATTCACATTCGGCCGGTCTGCAAAAACAATGAGGGCCTCGTTATGAGAGCTTTGTTTAGCTGTTAGTTAATCTGAGCACTAGTGCCTGGAACGGGGTGAAAAGGTAGAAAGTCATCTGTGCGGAAAGAGAGCTTAATTGCCACAGGTGGTCCTCGGCTCAAGAGGCTTAAAACAAGCTGCACACAGACCGACAGCGACGTCTCAATGCGCCGTGCGCTCTCTATACAAGGATCCTGACGCGCGGAGACGCTCGGCATGAGATCATAGGTGCAGGAGCTTAATGATGTGTTTACATTGTTGCGTTGAGAATGCAGCGTAATTAAGGCCCTGTTTGTTTGCACTTTTAAAAGTGAAAATGCATTTGTGACACAAAGATCGGTTTTCAGACCCTTCAAATGACTTACTGTAGTCAGGCTGATTCAGTAAAAATGAATTATATGGGAGCACTTTATTTTAGAGTCCTGTTCCCCATGTACAAATGTACTTGTTAATTGCAATAACTGGGTAATAACTAAGTACTAACCCGAAACCTACCCCCCTTTACCCATGTAGTTACCTTACATAACCAGTACTTTCTCAGGTAAGTACACTGTAAGTACACATACTGTAGGCCTAAAATAAAGTGCAACCAATTATATTTTTGACTTGAATTAACCAGTTCATCTACAATGTTACAACAAGAACAGTTTTTGACAAAACATTTAGTGAATCAGATACAAATCCTGATTTCCCTTTCAGTATTGCACTCTTAGCAGACTTTTGTTTTGTTTTTTAGACTTTAAGGCTTTGATTTATGCATTCTAATGAAGATTTAACTGAGTTTTTAATGAATACATGCTGCATTTTTAAACGGATAACTTAGTGTTGTATATGTATGCATGTATTTGTGTGTGTGTAATATATATATATATATATATATATATATATATATATATATATATATATATATGGATTTGGTACTGATATGTATTCTTCAGTGGTTGATAACGAGAGAAGGGTGGCATATTTCACATAATATTTACACAAAATTCACTATATTACAAAAATTATTATATTCATAGAAAGATGAAAACAGATTGTGCATTATCCATTAACTATAGGTTGTCTGAACTTACTAAATTACTTGAATATAGTATCACTTGATTCTTTCAGTCAAATGTTGGACACACTTTACTGAATTTGTTTCTTATCATCTTAAAAATCTTTCAAATGTTTATGAATCAATGCTTGAAATTAGATTTGTAGATATATTTTGTGCTTCTAAACTGACTTAGCAATTGTTATAAATCTTGGATACTTTGAAGCACAGACTTAAGTGTGGTTACTTTTAAAATGAGACACTTGGTAGCTTAAAAAATATGAAAGTGAAATAAAAAATGAAATGAAAATGTAAAAATATAATTATTTTTACTGTATATAAAATAGAATATTTTACAAAACACATTTTACTCTAAAACGGCAAGAAAACCAAAGCCATAAATCTAAACAAATTTGAGATTGATATCTCAAAAAAATGACCTTTCAGTAAGATTTTGTTTAGGCGCAGTACCAAACTATTCCACTAAATGACAACCAGACTCCATTGGTGACCATTAAAGGAATCTTCCATTTCCAAATATGGTGTGAGTGATCTATATTTCCATAATTTTCATACTATTTATGAAGTAGACATCCTATTCAGTGAAGTTTGGCAGTAACTGATTTCAATTCAACCTTTAACAAAGCAGTTAAGGGGTTAAAATCTATGGCCACTACATAACTCTCATCTTTCTATTTGTGTCATTTCAAGGTTTTCGTACAAATATTATTGTGCCGAGGCGTCATGAGTGGGTGTGTCACTTTTACTATCCTTCCTTCAGTCATCAATAACTTTACAATAGACCCTTTTCACATATCCGGGATTCTCAGAACCGGGAGTCGTAATAGTTGGGTAAACTTATAGCGGTGAAAGGGAGACTACATTAAATTAAAAAAAAATTTGTGTTCCCATTTTCTCAAATAGCAAAAGAAAAACGCCACAGCAGTGTTTTCACAACAAAGAATAGATGAAAGATGAACTATATGTCACTCATCCAGCAGCGTTAACTTTTTATTTTATTTTATTTTTTATTGGTTGCAAATGTAGGCTAATATAATACTAAGTTTAGAGTTATAAATGTACATTCATTTAAAAAAAAAAAAAAAAATATATATATATATATATATATATATATATATATATTTATATATATATATATATATATATATTAAACTGATGACCGTTAAAACACGTCAGTTAGTCAACTAGTTTATTATTATTATTATTTATAGTGCAAATGTAATGTAATACTAAGTTTAGTATTATAAATGTAGGCTACAAACTTTTCTTTTTTTTTTAAAGGACAATATTAAGAAACTTTGCAGGATTTACCGTTAAACACGTCATCACAGTGTGTGAAAAAGTGCGTCTTCTTTACTGAATAAAAGTAATTTCTTTAACCCAAACTTTTGAGCGATATGTAGGCCTATCCGTTGAATCACAAATTCATCTTAATTTTTTTCAGCTAATTACATTTTTTGTGTTCCCATTTGCTTAAATATCAAAAGAAAAACTCCACTATAGTGTTTTCACAACTTTCAAAAAGAGTAGATGTCAACTTTACCGTCACTCTTACAGCAGCGTTAACTTTTTTTATTATTATTGAATGCAAACTAATAGAAAAGTTTAGTGTTATAAAAGATTAAAAGTACATACATTTACAACAAATAAAAAATTAAAATTAAAATTAAAAAAAACTTTGCAGGATTTACAATGCTGATGACCGTTAAAACACGCAGTCATCGCAGTGACGCAGTCTTTTGAAAACGACTCTCACCTTAAAGCAGTGCGTCTTCTGCTCGCCGTCCCAGATGGTTCGAGGAAGGGGAAACTTCTTCCTGATTCGGTACTTCTCCACCGGGCCCAGCGGTCTCCCCCGCAGCCGCTCCGCCTCGCGGTAGTGCGCGTCCAGCCACAGGTCCTGCAGCTTTGCGTGGGACTCGCGCGTGAACCGGTGACTCTGCAGGATCTGATAGAGAGCCTCGAAATTCCCGCCGTGGAAAGCCACGAGCGCGCGCGCACGCATCACCGACTCGTGACGGTTGAGGAGTTCCCCGGTCGAGCCGGGCACGGCGGCGGGCAGAGACCAGAGGAACCGGCCCAAGCGCTCGATATCTCCAGTCTCCTCCAGATTCTCGCAGACTCGCGCCACCTGCTCAGCCGTGAACATCGGCAGAGGAAACATGACTAGGTTTGTCTGTCAGAGGACTGTGATTTCAAAGTTTGCGCGCCTCCTTATCTCACCTCCTTATCTCACCATTGCGCGCTGGATCCACTAAACGCGTCTCTCTGATTCAGTTCGAGTAAAGCGATATAAACACCCCCACTGACTTGAGGAGACACCTGTTGTGTAATGTAGCTCTTCACCGACTGATTTCTCGGTAGGATCTGCGTGAACTCGCGGAACACCGGCGTTTTCGGTGCCGCTTCTAGTAAAGGAGGAGCAGCAGAAGTCAAGCCTATTTATAGAGAGATTCAATTAGCATCTTTGTGCTTGTTTTGAGGAGGATTATACGCCTCGGTCATTAGCCACTTAGCGGGGGGTTGCTGTTCGCAGAGGGACTGGTCAGGTTGTTAGACTAAATAACTAACTAACTGTCAGGACAACGACTTTAATTCATTCTGCTGGATAAATACTGGGAGATCGAGTCATGAAGCTGGCAGTGAAAACAATCGTGGTTTAATGCACATGTGAGAGAGTTTTATCTGCCCAGTGATGCGAGTTTGAAGTTATATATTAACTAGTAAAAGGTAATGAAATGTCATCAAGACTGGGGTTAATAGTTTATGCAACATCTACATTTCATATTGATATAACATTAAACTCGCATCTGACTAGATTCAAATTGCGACTTAAAAATGTCCGCTGGTATAAAGATATGATGGCATTGATAAACAATGCAGAAAAAACTAAGAAGAAAACGGTTGCATTATAATGATTTAATATTTAATTATCTGGCTGTATATCTATCTATCTATCTATCTATCTATCTATGTCCATTCATCCATCATCTGTCTCTCTGCATATCATCTAACTATCCATCATTTTTTATCATATCGCTTACATGTGTCTAGGTCAAATAAGAATATTAACAAATAAAATAAATAAAAAATCTAATTAAATTCAATTAAATCAATCAATATTTTAGTTTTTAATGAATACATGCTACATTTTTAAATGGATAAATTAGTGTTTTATATGTATGTATGTATTTGTGTGTGTGTGTGTAATATCTATATATATATGGATTTGGTCTACTGATATGTATTCTTCAGTGGTTGATAACGAGAGAAGGGTGGCATATTTCACATAATATTTACACAAAATTCACTATATTACAAAAATTATTATATTCATAGAAAGATGAAAACAGATTGTGCATTATCCATTAACTATAGGTTGTCTGAACTTACTAAATTACTTGAATATAGTATCACTTGATTCTTTCAGTCAAATGTTGGACACACTTGAATCACTGAATCTGTTTCTTATGATCTTAAAAATCTTTCAAATGTTTATGAATCAATGCTTGAAATTAGATTTGTAGATATATTTTGTGCTTCTAAACTGACTTAACAATTGTTATAAATCTTGGATACTTTGAAGCGCAGACTTAAGTGTGGTTACTTTTAAAAGGAGACACTTGGTAGCTTAAAAAATATGAAAGTGAAATAAATAAAAACTTTACGTTTATGAAAATGTAAAATGTAAAAATATAATTATTTTTACTGTATATAAAATAGGATATTTTACAAAACACATTTTACTCTAAAACGGCAAGAAAACCAAAGCCATAAATCTATACAAATTTGAGATATTTGTAATATTTGATCTATCTATTGTTTGTAATCCCTAAAAACCAGCAGCTTTTGGGTGGAAAGTTAGTAGAAACTTAATTTGAAAATCAAAACAGTTCTAAAAAATATAATAGTGGCCTCCTACACCAAAACTTGAGTGTCTACACTTCACACTGATCGTAGATTTTCTCACTTTCCTCTGACTAGTTGAGTCAGTTTGACACTATTTGTATCTGCATTTCTCCTCGTCTTTTCAGAATCTCTTTGACGTCCGAGTCGTGGATCAGGCGCTGTCGTGATAAACGGGCTCGTGTAGTCAGACGGTAAATGGACCAAAGGTCTCCGGTGTTGTCGTACCGCCTTTAATTGGGATTTGATCTGAACGAGGAGCTTAGGCCATGGAAATCACTATCGCATGCCGGTCCGAGGAGACGTTTTGAGATGCATGTTGCCTAAATCACTTCAGAATCCCGACTGACTAATACCTCCTTAATTAATCTGGACAGGTTTATACCGTATCCTCTGTGACCTTGGAGCAGGTCTGAGCGCCTGATGCCCCACTGTAGTACATTAATAGCCCCTTTTGCCATTCATCCCTGAGATCTTCTGGACATTAATCAGTCCTCCGGGAGACAATTTTACTATTAATCCGCTTTAATATAAGCATCTGTCAACAAATTGGTTAAACAAATGGGTAACTACCCTTATTTTTGAAATATGCCTGGCTGAGGCTGATTATAGACGTGTTGTTCTTAAAAATAAAGGTGTGGCAAGAATATATATATATATATATATATATATATATATATATAAATAAATAAAAATACACATACATATAAACAAATATGCGCATACTTTAAAAGTTTATATATGCAACAAAAAAAAAGTTTAGATTTTAGTGGACATATTTTATTAAAAACACTTAGCCTGTTATCATCATAACCCTCCCCCAATTAAAATGATGTACATTTCCATAAATTATAATAGAATAAATGTCTTATTATGTCATTCTGACGTGAACTCTTCAAGGACCAATGAGAGTCTCCTGTTTTATTTTGTGCCTTTGTCATATATTTTGTTTTGCAGTCAACATATTTTAACATTTTTGTGACACAATTTTATGCATTTATAACTCTCTTTTGTCTGATGAAATTTTAGAAAAAAAAATTTTAATGGAAAAGGCACCGGTTTTGTTGGAATGAACCTTTTGCGTTCTTAAATTTCATAATCGCCAGTACGTTACCTATGAAATACACTGCAAATATTATTATTTTTTTTGTTTTCTAAGCAGAACCTTGAAATATTCTGTGCTATTCTGAAAAAACAAAACAAATCTTTATGGTATGGACGAGGTCACAGCTTTTGTCCAATCGAGCCGTTGCTGCAGACTGCATATGGCTGACTTAAAATTAGTCTTCTTAAATGTGCTCTCAGGGCAAACGATGTTAAATCTTCATACAGACTGTTTAATAAAGGTTGCAGTCAGGTGAATGTCAAGATTTAGAGGGTTTTATCTGAGGACATAATGATCTGTCTAGATTTACATTGATCTGTCATTATGGGGGGGAGGGGGGGATTCGGAGGGATTTGTGTATTCTGAAAGTTATGAGTGTTTGTTGTCATGGCCTTTGTTATGCCTTTCAGTGAGACGTCCATTAACATCTGTTACCTGTAGTAAATCAGCAGCAGAGTCATCACAGCTAATACACTTTTACAAGACTAATTAATAATACTTTAATGATAATAGGCTACTCAAAAAGTCCTTTTAGTATTACTAAGTAATACTATGTATTATTGAATTGCATTTTTCAGCAGTTAAATTGAAGTAATAATACGTCAACTGTTTTTTTTTTCTCACATTTACATATAAATATAAAATTAATATATATTTTTTAAAATTAAATAAATTCTTATTTTTTTTTGCTATAAAAATATGAATATAGATATTTATGTTAATTGTTATATATATGTTAAAATATATAATGGTTGGTTATTTTTTAACCCAAATGCTGGGTTCAGCCTGCTGGGTATTTTTTATTGGGTTATTTTTTATTATTTGTACCCATGTGCTGGGTAACTCTGAAAAATGCTTGTTTTTTTGTTTTTTTTTAACCCAAATGCTGGGTTCAGCCTGCTGGCTAATTTTATTGGGTTATTATTAATAGTTTTACCCAGGTGCTGGGTAGTTTTTCTGTTACTAAGCTGCTGGGTCACGTCTATACAAATGGCAAACCCCCTTCACATACCTACCCAGCACTGGGTCAGTTTAGCCCAATGTTGGGTCGTCTGTGCCAAACCGGTTAGAACTGGATACATTTGTCAACAGCCATTTTGTTTTCTGTTCTGAGAGAAAACGTCCTGAGGAGAAACTAAATTGAATGTTAAAATGAAATTAAGGTTTGTATAACATTGTATTCCTATCAGATTATTACAGTACAAATAGGAAAACGTCTTGCAGTCTCACATTTGACCTTTTTTGTTTACATGTATGTCGCAGCTATCGTGTGCTTGGAAAGCGAGCTGAACGACGCAACGGCGCCACGGAAGACCAACTCACGCGAAACAAATGCGCGACCAGGGCTGAAACATGAGCGACATCGCTGTCATGTGTAAAAGTTAAAGCTATAATCGGAGCGCTGCATGTTGAGCTAATGTGCTAGCGCCACAGCTGTAGTCGCACTATTCGTTTGATGGGTTGAAACTTAATTGCCTGATAGACAAGATGGCACAAGGTAAAGCTGTTTTTGATGTAACTTTTCAATCATGAATATAAGATTGTCATTTAATGAAGTGGAACAGCATACTGATGCCAGTTTTCTCTCTACAGATTGCCATTGGCTGCTGCTGTCATGTCTAAATGCTTTTTGACTATTTTATGATTGTAAAAGACTGACTTGCCTTTGAATAAAAAATACTGTAGCCTTTATGAACTGTTCTTATAATATATATAT